>JAVSBU010283319.1:0-11479 GCA_033118015.1 Loricariichthys derbyi | reverse complement strand
ACACCCTTTATAAGTGCACTACATAGGGTATAAAATAAATAATTCCCCTTCCAATGTAGTGTACTTCAGCTTACACAGTGAGCCATTCGGATCCGCGGCTGCCTTTTACTGCGTGTCAGGACTTGCTTTCACTCCTGAGCCCCTCCAGTATTTAAGACAATCGAGCTGTTAAGTAGGTAGTTTAGAGAGAATATGCAGGGGAAAAAAGCCTGACGTTCACGTAAACGCTTTGGCAAGTTAATCGTTAATGCTAAATTTTGCTAATGTAAATCAGTTAGCTGATAAATGCAAAAAAAAAATTCTCTTCCTTGAAATATGATCGTCGGTGGATCTGCGAAACAAGCAATAAAAAAAAAGTCTGGCCTTATGGTGAGAATGAGGAAGCATTGGCAGTGTACCTTCAGCTGTGCTTCTGCTTTTGGGGTGGTGAAGGGGTTTTCAGCTTGGGGAAAATTGGTCCGTGTTATTTAAAACATGCTTGCACAGCTAAAATGGTATTTCCTCCAACTTGGCTCTGTACAAAGCCCCACTTCTTCAGGTGTCTGGCCAAAGCGATTAGTGTGAGGACGAATTTGCAAATCAGAGTTCACCCAGTTGGAATTTGAGTTTCCCTTGTGAAATTTGCTTTGGAAGTCTGTAGTATGATGATTCATTATGGTGAATGCCATTGAAATAAATGTGATTTCATGTAGAGGTTGTGTTATTGCAACCTCTTTGAGAATTTAGTTGACCAAGACAGTTGTGCATGTAGTTGCTGCTTTGCAATGTGGGTCAGGAAGTCATTCATTTGTTTTCTTTTCCATTAAATTCTGGTCAAGATCGGAGGAAAGCCATTGCTTAACCGGCTGCACAGAGTGCAAAGCAGGAACAACTAGACAGGTTACCAATCAATTGTAGAAATACAAATTTCGCAGAGGCTGGGATGGAACTCAACCAATGTCTGGGGCTGTAAGGCAAAGCAAAATAGTAATTATATTTAATGCAGTAGGACCTGGGCAAGGTGCCAAGTTTCAACCAATTTTGTTTAATTGACCAAACCATCAGTTTAGGCAGTTATTAGCTGGTGCTGAGATCACCCAACGTGGTATTGTTTTATCCGACTCTACTTCAAGTTGGAGTTCTTTCCAATTTACTTAACACGCTAAACTAGATCAGGACCTGCCACCTGTGGTCACTGCAACTCCAGCATCCCTGGTTTGATCCTGACCTTGGACTTTCCCTATGTGGAGTTTCCATGTTCTCTGTCTCTGTGGGTTTACTCTGGTGCTAAAGTGTTCTCCCACCGGCCAAACATGCATTAGAGTATAAATGGCTAGTTTTTGAAGAAACTTTGTATTGTAACCTCTGAAAAATAGCCATTGATGCTGATTAAATCATTTAATCTGCCACCTGTGCAGCTGTCCTGACTTGATCATGTTCTCCTACTCTGCCTTGCTTTAAACAGTCCAAAAGCATGTCTAATGCTGTAAAAAATGTATTTGGAAGCGATCACCTGTAGACGATGCGCTAGATTTGAAGAGGTTTGTTCTTGGTCACCCTCAGTCCTGGCATGTTGTAAAGAACTAAAACCTTTGTTCCCTTTTCCAGGTGAAGGCCTTCCTGGCTGACCCCTCAGCTTTCGCGGTGGCTGCGGCTCCTGTGGCAGCGGAGACCAAGGCCGCAGCTCCTGCTGCTGCCGCCGAGCCGGCTAAGGAGGAGTCAGAGGAGTCTGATGAGGACATGGGCTTTGGCCTATTTGACTAAATAGCAGTGAACATGACAACCTGCTGCTTTAACATCAATAAAGAGTTTAAAAACTATTTGAGTGTACTGTGGTGTCTGAAGCGAAGACCACTTTATAATGGAGATCCCCATAAGATCTCGAGTGAACAGTGAAGATTTGATTTTGAATGCACAAGGTTCATTACTGAGCAAAACTTAAGTGTTGACACGTTTATCGTGGAGCGGACTTGTGGTTGCGCATGCGTATCGTGGAGCGGACTTGTGGTTGCGCGTGCGCAGTACGGCACGGTGGGCGGGAGTAGCTGCCGCAGCTGTACATCGGTATGAACTTGATCCAGCTGTTGCTGTCTGAAACTCGCCGGTTAGAGAGGCGGTGCCGTGCTACTCTAGTCGGACCTGGAGAGACCGCGGACGCCGATAGGAGCCATGGCGAGTTATGATTACCTCTTCAAGCTGCTGATTATTGGTGATGGTGGTGAGTTCAGAGCGCGGAAACTCAAACTGACTTCTGGTAACTTTCCCTGGTTCTGATTTTCTGTAGTTTGTAGGTCGCAGTACCAGGACCTGCTATGCTTAAGACTTGTAGCTGATTATGTTCGGTCTGTCATTCTTTGTTATGCTCCGTTATTTGGTTATCGCTGCTGAATAAACTTTGCCTTGAGCGAAAGCTAGCCTTAGGCACAACAGGAATTGGAACAGTTAGCTAGCATTTGGGATGGTGGACAAGTGTCTAAATGCTTTAGACGCCAGCTAGCAAATAAAACCCTGCCTTGTATAGCCTTTAATAAACGTCATGTAGAGTAAAACCGGTCACTTATTTGTCGTACTAGTATATTCTGAACAAAACACGTTGCTGTGATGTGCAAGAGAACGCTAGGCTATGGTTACTATGGTTATGGTGTCGCTATGGTTACCGGTAATAAACGCCTCATTGTGTGCTAGCTAACCTACATGCTAGTTATTCCGTCTCATCCTACAGCTACATCTTCACTAATTTGAAATACTAATTAGTATGCTAGTATAGTACAATAGTAATAGTACTGTTATCCTGCATTCTGGGTAGCATTAGATTATCCACCAAGTTATTTGTAAAATAAAGTCATAGTTAAGTATAAATAGTGTAATTCCTGCTTATCCTGGTCAGTGGGAGACCATCATAGGGTGAGTGCACACCCACACAAGTAGTATTCTCTGATATAAATCAGAATTAATTGTTCCATCAATGATGGGCAAACTGTCTCAGCCCAGATGCAGCAAAACAGTCCCACACCATGATAATACTACCACCATGCTTCACAGATGGGTTAAGGTTTTCATCCTGGAATGCAGTGTTTATCTGTCTATAAACATAACATTATTCTTTTAAATCAAAAAGCTTTTTTTTGTCTCATCCGTCCACAAAACATTCCAATAGCCTTCTGGCTATTGCAGACAAGCAGCAATCTTTTGTTTGGAGAGCAGTGGCTTTCTCCTTTCAACCCTAACACGTACAGCTTTGTTGTTCCGTGTTCTTCTGATGATGCACCCATGAACATTAACATTAGCCAATGTGAGAGGGGCCTTCAGTTACTTAGAAGTTACCCTGGGTTCCTTTGTGACCTCGTCAACTATTACACGCCTTGCTCTTGGAGTGATCTTTGTTGTTTGAGCACTCTTGGTGAGGGTAACAATGGTTTTGAATTTCCTCCATTTGTGCAAAATATGTATGACTGTGGATTGGTGGAGTCCACATTCTTTAGCGATGGTTTTATAACGTTTTCCAGTCTGATGAGCATCAACAGCTCATTTTCTGAGGTCCTCAGAAATCTTCTTTGTTGTGCCATGATACCCTTCCAAAATCGTGTTGTGAAGACTTTAATAGATCCCTGTTCTTTAAATAAAACATGGTGCCCACTCACACCTGATTATCATCCTATTGACTGAAAACACCTGACTCTAATTTCACTTGCAAATTAACTGTGAATCCTAGAGGTTCCACATACTTTTGTCTCTCATTAATATGTAACATTGGATCATTTTCCTCAATAAATAAATTAACAGATTTCATTTGTTTAACTAGGTTCTCTTTATCGGCTTTTAGGACTGATGAAAATCTGATGATATTTTAGGTCATATTATCCAGGGATATAAAAAATTCTAAAAGGTTCACAAACTTTCAAGCACCACTGTATATCAACACACTAAGCCAAACTTGGTCAGTATTCTTTTCTCCAAAAACTTACATAAAAGATATCTAAGATAGTTAAACCCAAAAAGAAATACTGGTGTGCAGGGCACAGTCATGTCTGCATCTTGTATTTTTTGGGGAAAAAGCGTCAAAGTCTCCGCAACTCAGACAAAAAAAAAGCTAGGTTAAAAAACAACTGAATTTTGAAGTCAGCACTTTAACAGAAGTTAGTCATCTCAGTTACAGTTGCGTAACTATTTGCGTGTTCAGAAGAAACCAGGAGTTGATCATGCAAAAATGTGGGTTTCTGTTATGACCATGGTTCTTATACTAGTTTTCCTTATGCAATATTCAGTAGTTTTTCTCAGCTATTGTGGATTTTAGCTTACTCAGTAGAATTATAAGTTCTGTAATTGATGTTTGGTGTCTTACAGTCTTGATCTGTCTGTTCTGATTACTTCTATAGGTGTGGGGAAAAGCAGTCTAATGATGAGGTTTGCAGACAACATATTTTCATGTAGGTTAAGTCATTTTAATCCTTTCAACTAAACAAAATGTTATTTAAGCAACAGCAAAGTGTGACATATCTTGTAGTAGCAAAGACAGTTGTTTCTCCACTTGTACTTCACTCCTAAGCCACCAGAGTTGTCTATTGAATTTACCACTTTATTGGGTACACCTTGCTTTCTATGAAGTTGTACCCCTTTTGCCTTCAGATCTGACTTCATTTGTGGCATAGATTCAACAAGGTGCAGGAAACTTTCCTCAGGGGGTCCATATTGATGTGACATCATCGCGCAGTTGCTGCAGATTTGTCACCGTGATGTGAAGCTTCCATTCCACCACATACCAAAGGTGCTTTATTATGTTGAGGTCTGGTGACTGTTGAGGCCATTCGAGTACAGTGAACTCATGTCCAAGAAACCATTATGCAATATCTAGCATATTCAAGAAACCAGTTGGAGACGATTTGAACTTTGTGACATGGTGTGTTATCCTGCTGTAAGTAGCTATCAGGAAATGGTACACTGTGGTCATAAAGGGATGAACATGGCCAGCAACAATACTCAGGCAAACTGTGGTATGTTCTGGGTTCAGAGATGCTCTTGGTTGTAACGAGTGTTATATATATATTTTGTTATTTGAGTTACTGCCCTTTTTTTTTTTTACCCACAACTGCCATTCACTCGATTTTTTCTATTCACTATTCACTGTATACCCTGTGTGTGAAAATCCCAGTTGATCAGCAGTTTCTGAAATGCTTAGGCCAGCCTGCCTGATACCAACAAAGATGCCAAGTTTACCATCACTTAAATCACCTGTATTCCTCATTCTGATGCTTTGATGTTTGAAGTTCAGCAGGTCGGTGTTCCGTGTGCGCTGCCTTGGCCTGGTCCGGCCGGCGGCCCTTGGGTTCACTCATTTTGAATTTGATGCCTGCAACACGTTCCAAAGAATTTGTTACGTTGACAATTTAGGGCTAGTAATAAGGTTAAAAAACTATATAATGATGTGATTTCAAACAGGTGATTATTTGGTACAAATCAGCATCCAATAACAGCTGAGACTTTGAAGAACAGGAGATGGAAATGGTAAAGGAAATGTGTGAGAGACTTATTGAAATATTAAAAGCTAAGATATCTTTATTGTCATTGTACAAGTACAACGAGATGGCATTTGAAGCAAGCCTATAGATGCCAAGTAAATGAGAAAAAATAGAAAATACCTACTATGTACAAATAGGTAAAATATGTGTGGAAATGCAAAATATTACAGGGACTAACATTAAATGGGGAAAAAGTAACTTGTACAGAATAGCGATTGAGTCGAGCGATTGATTTGAGGTATCTTGCTAGAACACAACTGCGCTTGATGATAATAGGTATAATATTGCACAATCTGATATAGTAAAATGAACTGCAGTGTGTGTATATGATTGCCTAATGCAGTAGTTCAGGTTAAATGATGTACAACGAAAGGGAGGAATAAGTGAGTGTTGAGAGTTCAGTAGTTTGACAGCCCTGGGGTAAAAACTGTTTTTCAGTCTGGTGATACGTGCGTCGAGGGCTTTGTAGGGTTTTCCAGATGGCAGGAGAGTGAAGATGCTGTGACCAGGATGAGATGGGTCTTTGCAAATTTAAAACTTTAATATGAACTTTAACATTTTGTGCATAAAGGTGACAGCTGTACTATGATTTTTTTTATGGTAACGTTGGCCACTTTGTGGTTCTTCTGTGAAATTTCATAGTACAACTTTAAACTTGGTTGACTATGAACTGACCATGAATTATTTCACAGTTTTACTGCAAATTTTGAATGGTCATTTGACCACTTCATGGTTCTGCTGTAAAATTTCACAGTATGTCATTTTTTAAATACTATGTACACATTTTTCATACTTTCTGGTTGTATTGTAATAAAGGGACTCAAATAATTATATATGATTTTTATTACATTACTAAAACAGTGTTATACGTTAATAGTGACCTAAGACTTTTGCACATGACTGTATGTGCATATTGGGTCATTATACACACATTTTGAAGAGCTTGTTCTCTCTGTATTACATGTTCTTCAGGTAGCTACATTACCACCATTGGTGTGGACTTCAGGATCAGGACAGTAGAGATAAATGGGGAGAAGGTGAAGCTGCAGATTTGGGACACAGCAGGACAGGAGCGATTTCGGACTATCACCTCAACGTACGTACCTCCAGTACAAGTACAATGTGCGTCTGCTTTGATGTAACCTCTGTCTCTATGTTACTCTGTGTTCACACTTCAGAGTGACAACTTGCTAACATTGCTCAAGGTTTGTCTCCTATGGGTTTTCAAAGCAACTGCTGATATATCTTGTGGCTTAACAACCATGTGATTGGACAACAGGAGGGCAGTTATTGGGAGTATGGCTTTACTAATTTGCATACAAGTGGGGTTAGTTTTGAAATCTTGCTCTGTCTGGTTGTTGTTGCAGTGGATTTTTGTTGTGCATCTACATGGGATACTTGATGCTTTGTTGCATACTAGTGTATCTATCACAGCCAGGTTTTTGGACAACACTCTTCTGAGTTATAAAGCTTGTTTATTTAAATTGAATGGGCATAGCTGAAATGATGCTTACCAAATAAAGTACATTTTTATTTCAAGTACCTTGGAAACTAAGACCATCTCTCCAATGTGATGCTCTCTTTGAATACCAGACTGTCTGACCAAAATATCTCAGACTTGTTAGTATGTGTGATTGCCACTTTTAGAAAGCCACCTTAACACGGTGGTTAGTTCACAGATGTGCGTTAAGTTGGTCGTCGAGTTTTGTTTAACAGCAAAGGATTTCCAACATAGCTTACGGATGGAGCAACATCCGTCTTTTTAGACTACCTCCATGTGAGTGAGGCTGATCCCCGTGAATTAAATCTAAGGAAGTAGAACAGCTTGCACTAGCACAATGAATTCACTTAGTGCACCTGTACTTTAAACTATCCTACCTGGCTAGGTGTGTTTTTGAATTTTTTTTTTGGAAAGTGAGTAACATACTCAATAATATCAACTGGCATATAGTTAAAACAGCAATTAACATATTATTGTAGGCAACACATATTGAACATCTCTACCTGTGACCTAATGAAAATATAATGTTATCAGAATAGGGCTTAAGACCCTTTCAACTTAAAGGTATTTTAATGGAAGTCAAGAACATTGTCATGATACGTAAGGCAGAGGACCTAAGAGCAGGAGGGATCAGAAGGGGGCGAGTCACGCCGTGGTGATGGCAGCGATGGGTGCCTACTGACTCTACGCTGTCTAACGGCCCTGACAGTTACCTCGGCCTTTCTGGTGCCTACTCCACCCCCCTCCACCCCCTTGGTGGATGAGGCGGTACTGGTGACTCTGTGGGAGGACACCTGCCAAAAGGCCACCACCAGGCACTAAGGAGAAAGGAGCTGGTGAAAAGGGAATATGGGGAGGACAAACACCAACTAAACAACAGGGATGCAAAAACGTTGAGAGAACAGAAGTATTGGGATAATCCCAAGCGCAAAAATGGCGAGATACCAAAAGTAATGGGACTAACCCAAGCGCAAACACAACAGAAGACAGTACACAAAATAACCCGAAATGAAATACAGAAGCGCTAGAGAACTAAACATGGATGAATAGTAGAGAAAACGGCCAGCAAAACCACGCAAAGAGCGAGGACGTGACAAGAGCCAGGTCAGATGCTGCTGTATAGCACTTAGCGCACCTAGCCCTTGTAGCCATCCTTATTAGGTCCGTGCATGCGTGATCTCTTGTGGGACCGCTCAGTGGAGTGCAGACGCCCTCTGGTGGACCGAGTGGCTGTGTTAACAAACACTTCAATCAAATTGGTAATACAAATGGAAAGTGGTTTAAATGCTGTTTGTTTTTCTTCACTCCCCTGTGCCGGTCAGTGCAGACATGCTAACTTTGACCAGTAGAGGATAAGCAGAAATATGTTTCAACCATGTGGAAATATTTCACAATCTCCAAAGACATTAGACAATCAGTCTGTAAGCAGTGTTCATGTGAATTATTAAAAACAGATTTTTAAAAATACACAGAAAGCACAAACAAATACACAAATTACTAAAGCAAGCTACTGTTTTCACTCAGTGTGTGTGTGTGAGTGTAGAGCACTAGTAATCTGTGATAGATGGTATGCGCATGTGATGTAGAGAGATAATGAGCCACCCAGTACACATGTAACAGGCAAGGACTTCTATGTTCTTTCGAAGGCTGGTCATTAGGCAAATGGTAAAAAATAAAACAAACAAAGCTTTTGTTTTAAATTTAGTATGTTCAAAATTTGGTGCTCAGCAATATAACATTTGGCGTGACTTGGTGAGGCAGACAGGTTCACTTCCTTCTTCAGATGCCATAAAACCACAAGTATGAACTGCCTTCCTCTTAGTTCACTCTATAAGTTCAGTTTCATTGCATTACAACTGGGTTCAATGTAGTAATCTTAGGAGAACATGCTTTGTGTTCAGTTTTTTAGTATGTGTAGGACTTGACTTGAGTCACATAGTGCTGAGTTTGGAATAGGTGAATAGGGATTCAGTATAAAACAAAAAAACTCATGTTGGATGTGAATGATAACTTGACGGTGCACTCGGCTTGACGTACAGTGCCTAGGCATGTTAATAATTCTGAGAGGGATCTCAAAACCCTGGAGGAGCCATTGGTTAAATGCTCAGCATTTAATGTTTGATGTAAATTAACAAAATATGTGTGCAGCAGGTATTGACAGTGTCACACCTCACCCTGGGATACTGTTCTCAACACTCACCGTGTTGTGTCAGTTCCACGTACCATGCAGAAGCACTTTGTAGTTCTAAAATTACAGATACAATTACAGTTTCTCTACATACTTTGTTAGTTCCTTTACTCTGTTCTCTAATGGTCAGAAAAGTGCTCCTGGAGTTTTTAAACACTGTTTCCACACTGTGAAATTTATTAGACACATCTACCCTATTGCTCCACCTTGCACCTGTAAAGTCAGAGACAGGAGCTCATCTGTTGTTGCACAGTTTGTGTTAGTCATCCTCTAATCCTCATCAGTGCTCATATGATGCTGGTGGCTGGAAATTTTGTTTGCTTGACTATTCTCATGTTAGTTCTCAATCTCAGATGATAATATGGTGTTTTAAAACTCTGATCCATCTGATCCATTTATACCGACCACATTAGTGTCACTGCAGTGCTGAGAATGATCCACCACCCTAATAGTACCTGATCTGTGTTGGTCTTAACCATTAGAGAAAAGAGTAAAAGGGATTAACAAAGTATGTAGAGAAACAGATTAATTAAAGTCTATATTTCTATAGACTTTCTATATGGTAAGTGGAAGTGATGTATCTAGAAGCAAGGAGGTGTACCTAATAAAGTGACCAGTGAATGTATATGTCCATTTGAATATCCTTTGAGTCTCCTTCATTTTTCTTTATCACTGCAAAAGGCCAGTAGACTATTTGGCCTTTATAAACTGGCCTCAGATTGAATTAGGGTGCGATGCCTCATGCTAATAATGCATTTAGTGTTACAAAATAAAGATTAAGGTCAAAACGATACAAAATGCCAGAATGGCCAGATCCCATAATTTTTTGCATCATTTCTGCATACATAGTTGATTATAGAGGCAGTAGACCACAGAAGGCAGTGCATATTTTGGCTCCAGCTTGTATAATTAGGGTTTAACTGATGGAAATGTCATCAGTTTTAGCATTTTTGGCATTTTATTTTGGCTCTGTCACCCACCCCTGCTCTTGACGCTTTTGAGTTGCTTACATTTATTGGATGAGGTGGACAGAGGCCAGTTGTTGCTGAGGTCTGTTGGTATGCAGGAGCACATGGTCTGTAATTAGAGTTAATTTAGACTGCTTACATTATTATTTTTCAGCTGTCCATCCAAACAGCAGCAAGAACTCTGGAGAGCATTCTGGAGCAAACCTGCTTACATTGACAAACAGCATTGTGTATATCTGTCATGAGTGCGGGGCGAGGTGGAATAAGGAGAAGACCCATGTGCAGGACAGCTTTAAAACACTGGTAGATTTATTAACTCATAAACAAAAGAACCAATGATAATCAAAACACAGGATACACAACCAAAGTGAACCAACATAATGAGCCTTACTGGCCGAACCCGGGGACACATCCAACGGCCATCGGCGGGCCCTGCCGAATGACCAGGTGGAGACGAAGGGAGAAGACCCGGTAGGTGACATAGGTACCGTCCCCATATAAGGCCCCAGACCTGCCAGTTAAGCTAGCATTGAGAGAGAGTCAACTGCCTGGACCCTGGACCCTGGACCCTCCGGTGCCGGTGTGCCCTTCACCCAGGCCGTACCAACACAACCAGGCATGGGACCAGAACGGGCCAGAGGGGAGGGCATACGATGCCAAGGGAAGCAACCCGCCCTACTCTGTCTAATAAGCCTTTCAATACCTCTTGTCTCCTGACCGTACTCCACCCTCCCTCTACTAAGGAAGGGTGGTACCTTCGTCCCTAACTCCCCCTGGGCATCCTTGGATAAGAGGCTGGTGTGCCCACCTCGCTATCTCCCTAATAGCACATGCAAAACGGGTGGACGTGCCTCGGTCTGCAGACAAACCCTGCAACAAATGGAAAAACAGAAAATCACATTAGTGCATCTCTAGCTCCGCTGCTGCATGCCAGCACAACATTAGAAACCCAGCTTGGAGCAGCGGTGCGATCCTACTCACGACAAGCCACAATGCCAGCTCGCTGCTCCAAACTAGCTTCCACCTTTTAAACCCTAAACGCAGCTGATAACAATTTGGCATCAGCGCTGCGCCACTAGATGGCAATAAAGCCTGACTAACTAAGCTACAGTAGATCCCAAAAGGAGGGCTGCTTCCAGAACCGGGAGCAGCCTGACCCATTACAATATCAGATCAAATTCTTTTTTTTTTTTTTTTTAACCCTTTTATTTATGTAAATTTTCCAATAGTCGCACATGCAATTACAATCCAAACATAATAATAGAAAAAATTTCAATATAACATAAATAGCAAAATTTTTACAATTAAACAGGCGACAAAATCCCCC
>JAVSBU010283212.1:0-11479 GCA_033118015.1 Loricariichthys derbyi | reverse complement strand
TGTATTGTAGATCTTGATAAAGGTTTGATAAAGTAATCCGGTGCCCATGTGCTTCTATCAGATATTGATGAATGACGGTTCTTGATTTGCTTCTGTCTGAGGGATCTGAGTCACGGCTCTTCAGTTTTGGCTCAAATTCCTCCAGATTCTGAATCATTCAATGATATTATGGTATGTAGAGGGGCAAATATCTAAATCCCTTCCAATATTTCTTTGAGGAATATTTGCTTTTAAACATTTCAATCATTTTTATTTGTAACCTTTTTTGGAATATGTTGCAGTCGCTTGATATGGAAGAGTGAGATATTCATTCTGTGTCTCTTCTCCAGAATTAAACTGCCCCCCTCCTCAGGGCACAAGGGGGTCACTGGCTGCTTCATGAGCATGGGAATTATGATAATCATATGCCGTGGCCTTTGCCATCCCCAGATCTCAACCAGGCTCAACACCTATGGGAGATTTTGGACTGACACCAGAGCCAGACAGCTTTCACGGGTGCCCCCCCCCCAATGTGCCTGGGCACACAGAGTGGCACTGGTTTAAGTTCTCAAAACCACATTGTCGTCAAAAGCGTCCCTCTGCCTGCGACTTCAGTTGAAAGCGCCAGAGGGTGATTTTAAACGTCCTCGTGATTAATAACAGTCCTAAAATAATTTAACTGCAAACGACGCTCGCACTCGGCATCATCCTGACTCGCATTATCATAATAATCAGCGCCGACGTGAGCCTGGGCGTCGTTATCCCGTAATCAGAACGAGATCTGCCGAAATGCATATGCATCAACCCGCCGCCGCTTATAAAGCTTTCAAATTTAGACTAAAGCAACACAAGCGACGAGTGGCAGCCCCGTCCTCCATGAATTATGCAGCTCCCGACGCTTACGAATTCAGCTCGCGTTAAGGAAAATCACCGGCTACAAACTTATACAAGAAGCACACAGAGAGCGCATGGCATTATTTTCCTTCTGCTCAGAGCAAACGCTAATAAAAAAACAGATGCACTAATCGGAGGAAACAGGAAGTATTTGGAATTTAAACAAGCAGAAAACAGCAAATCTAATTAAAGGAGGGAACGCAAATAAAAATATTTACTTAAACTTCTGAAACTTAACACTTTATTTGCTACATTATTGAAGAATGAGCTCTAATTTTCACACAATACGCTTTCAAAGCAGGCTTTAGTTTTAGCTTTTATCAATCTATTTATTTATTTGTTTATCTTATGTTTATTTTTATTTCTTTGCATCACAATCAGGGTACAAACGGCTATCTGAAGTCATGATGAGGATGCGTAGGTATCTCCACCTGTGTTTTGGACCCTGCTCCATCAAGACTAGTTAAAGGCTGTTTTCCAGTTATAGCTCCACTCATTACAGAGATAATTAACTCCTCTCTTAATTCTGGTTCAGTCCCACATTCACTCAAATTGGCTGCTGTCACCCCCATACTCAAAAAACCTGGACTTGTCTCTGACATAATGAACAATTTCCGGCCTATTTCAAATCTTCCATTCCTCTCAAAAATACTGGAACGTGTCGTGGCTTCTCAGCTCAAAGATCACCTGACTTCTAATAACCTGTTTGAAGCATTTCAGTCTCTTTTTCTGCTGCTGAAACACTCATCCATGCTTTCATTACATCCAGAATTGACTACTGCAATAGTGTTCTCTATGGATCATCTAACAAAGTCCTCAAAAAACTACAGTATATTCAGAACTCAGCTGCACGTCTTCTCACTCACACTCGCTCTCGGGACCACATTACACCTCTCCTACAAGAACTCCATTGGCTTCCTGTTCCCCAACGAATTCAGTACAAAATTATTCTACTCAATCCCAAGACCATCCATAGTCAGACCCCCTCCTACCTCACTGAACTTCTCCATCATTATACTCCATCCCGTAGTCTTCGTTCCTCCAATGCCAACCTTCTGTCCACTTGCATTAGGACCAAGCATCGGACCTCGGGTGATAGAGCATTTTCTGGTGCTGCTCCATCACTGTGGAACTCTCTTCCTCAACATCTACGTGACTGTCCTGACCTACCAACCTTCAAATCACTCATCCAAACTCATCTGTTTAAACTAGCTTTTAAATTATAATTGTTGTTCTAACTAAATAGTGATTTATGTTGTTTGTTTATATTTTTGATATCTTGAATGATATTTTAACTGATGTAAAGCATCTTTGAGGTTCCTAAAAGCGCTATATAAATAAAATGTATTATTATTAAAGTCTTAACACCTTTTAACCTTCAGAAAAATGCTTTCTACCCCCAAATATAACACTGCACGCTTTATTAATCAGATATAGAGGTTTTGCCTAAGTATTTTTTTAATTAGTTAGGAGTGTTTTAAAGAAGATAAAAATTGATGAAGTTGCAGGACTAAAACCCAGTGCCAGTGTTTCAGTCTGTGAGAGATTTAGCAGCCCTTATTTAAAAAAATATGCATTTTGTACATTTTTGTTCCTCATGTTTTTATAGAACTGAAACAAAAAGGCTTTTTAAAATAATACCTTTAGGTTTTTAGTTCAAGTTCCTTTATATCAAAACTCCAACTTTTATTTAAGCGTTGTTATAACTAAGTAAAAATTGTATTTAATTGTCCTTCTGTTGAGCAAAAACCCTTTACATTTAAGTGCCCAGCACAAACTCAGTCAGCCTGCCTGAGGGCTTTTAATAAAAGAAATGATCGACGCTGTAACGGGTTTATCAGATGAAGGGGAACGGACCATTACTGCCCAAAACGTGCCCTTTGTTCTTACCAGCTTTAGTGCCCGATGCGGTGGTATTATGGAACAATAACAAACGGCTTTAGAAAGGCCACAGGAAAAAGGTCTCTCACTTTTTAACGACCTTTTTCACCCTGACCGTTTCACCAGAGCAGGCCTGAGATTCAAAGAACTGAAAAATCCCTCAAACCTCTTTCTCTAGACCCGATTTCACCACGTGTGGAAATCACCTCCCGAGGGAGACGCTCTACTTCCACACGAGCTCCCATCCAAGCGCACCTCACCTCGGACCGACCCGGCCTGGCCCACCATAGGGAGATCCTTGTTCCCGGAGGAGAACACGCTGTAGAACTTCTGAGAAAAACAAGCCGTGTGCTTTCTCTAAACTAAAGGCAGGCTCTGAGGATCCAATTCTGTTTGATCAAGCGTGGCTCTCAAAAGTCCTCCTGAGATCCGTAAAAGCCTTTTCATTCTCAGCCTGAATGTTTGAGGCCCCAAACAAGACTGAGGCAGTTTGTACAAGACAAAAGGTGAATCGAAGAAGTGAATCTGCTCTTAAATTTCCTCATGGAGGACAAAATCATTTAATTAAGATAAAGAGGCTATTAGCTCGTTTGCACACAGACAGCAAATCAGATGCTGGTTAACTGGGAGCGGCTCCATTTATAGATGGTGGGAACCACAAAGACAAACCCCAGACCGTTCCTCACAGGACCAGAAATCTGATCCATCCAAAAGCTTCACTGCACAGACGGTTCACACTGAATCAGAGCCTGAACTCGGATTAACGAGACTTACATAAGGCTACATATTTATGCTGCGCCACAGAAAACGGGCTCTTGATGGCGCTCTAACGTTCTCAGGGACTGATAGGTCACATGCAAATATAAGAATAAACGTCTCAATTTCATAAGAGAAAAAGAACTGGACCTTTAATGTGCAGGGTCTTAAAACTGATAATAAATTATGATGGGAAGCAAAAATTCCCGTCTTTTAATTTTGTGAAACAGCCAATTGACGTTATGAGTATCAAAGTGGAGACTTTTTAATTGATTTGACGAGTTTAGTTCATCACGTACTTATTTATACGACTCTTTGACCGTAAACTGGCTCACATTCACTCAGTGATTCTCCATTCCAAATTCTGTCTATTAACATGTTTTTGGTTTCCGTCAAACAAAAGTATCGATTGTTTCAATCTCTTCGGCACATTTACGTATTACATAGTCAACGTCCATTTCAGTCTCACAGAATGTAATGAGGTATCAGAACTGGCATGAAGTCTTTTCTCTGAAATTCATCACGTCGTAATTAATTCCTGCACCGTTTATTCATTTATAAGAGTTCTATATTACACCTAAAATCAGATTTAAGCACCATTTGTGCCTGATTAATTAAATTGAATGCTAACTGTGACTTACACTTCTCCTTGATTATAAACTGCTTTTTCTTAAACATAAAAAAGCTTACTTCTGCTTACACTCGAGTCTTTCTCAGAAAGGTATGGTTATTTCACTTCAGTATGAGAATCGGTTAATTTACGCGGCGCTGCCCCCTGTGAGCACGCCCCCGATCCTTCACTGGAACCCGAACAAACCAAACACTCCATCAGATGACTAATCTCACCTTTAACTCACTCTGCTCACCCTCCATTAAGCATGAAAAGCTCAGTCACAGCAGCAGCTAAAGCTTAGCAGGAGAAATATGAATAAGGAGAAGATTCCTGAACTTGGGAGCTGTGTGTTACCTGGTAGACGTGGTAGGTGTTGGCAGCCCGGCCCTGCAGGAACACGGAGGGGATCCAGACGTTAACGAGGGCACGATGAGCTCTGAGGGGGTAAGGAGGAAAATCAGTACTCAGATCAGTCCTCAGTACAGGGCAAGTATCTGAAATCATCATAACCCTACATACAGTCCCACTGCTCAGACCCTCTGCTGGGATTTGAACTCATAACCTTCACTTTCTCTCTCTCAGTCTGAATCTGATCAGTGCCCAGCAGTGGAGCTTTGAATTAGTGAAAGTGTCCAGCTACATGAAACCCCTTAAGTTTTCCCCTTAATTATAAACTTTAAGTGTCCTGTATAAAATCCCTGAATGTTTCACTTAACTAAGGGAAAACAGTAAGAGATTTACTGCAGATGCTGAGGTTTTGGTGCCATGAAGTTCCACCGTTTCCATGAGAACGACTCATCGGGGAAAAAAAACCAACGCAAGGAAATCACAAGTTATTAATGATGACAACTGGATAACTGGAAAGCTTTTAATTCTGTCAATGTGTACAATGGGTGCTCTGTTTGATTTTTATTTCCCTGACCTTGAACGTCATTAAAACCTGTGATTGGGCCAAATTCAGACAAATCCGTATTCAAAGGGCCTTTCAGAAGCAATTAATCATAATAACCCTCCAAAAACGTTCCCTCTTTGGCGAGGTGAGGTTTTGTGCCCCTTAAACACTTTTGACAGAATTTACACCTTAATTAAGGAGCTTTATTCACCACTTAAGAGTTTAAGAGATAATTTAAAGGAACATTTCTAGGTATTTTTCATTGTAAACCTGATGGAAAATTTCCCTTAACAGTGGTAGCTTGGACTTGAACTTATAACCTTCTACACAGCAGTCCAATGTCTTAACCTTTTGAACAGAGACCAAAACACTAAGAGACTCTCGATGTGTTTTGGTAAAGCTGGGATTTGAGCTCATAACCTTTTGTTTGCTAGTTCAGAGTCTTAACCTCTCCCTTAGATATAATTTTATGGAAGATACGAACATGGTCCGAGAGCTTAAAAGGAAGCAACACGAGCCGGCGCTATATTCGGTAGCAAATCGATGCTTAGCAGAAAAAGCAGGCGCTGTAAGCACGGCTCTCAGCAATTCACACACAATTTGCAATCAATCAATGAGCGATCGACTGGGAATAACAACACCCCTCCGCTTCAAAGGTCAGAGCTCGGAAAAACGGCACGTAAAAGGTCCGCTGAGCAGGACTTCGGTACGACCTGTTCTGCTCTATTTTTAGACCAATCAGTTCAGCTTAAACACGACACACAATCACCCCCAACTTCAAAGGAGGACGTTACGCGTCGCCTAGCGACAAATCGCTTTAATTCACGACCAAGGAGGAGCACTTACGTCTCAAAGTCAGAGAGACTGGGATCGTCCGAGGTCTGACTCAGGTCTCCAGGAACCTGTGAGGGCACAAATAACAAAACAGGAAACATAAATCTGCAGTTTATCTTGCATCTCACTGACAGGGAACTGCTCCTCAAGATGCTTTAACGACCATGGTCTTAATTATAATTAGAAATAGAGAAATTCTCATATTAAACCACCAGTTTTATTATTGAGTGTAATTGTTCCTGTTTACCAGCACATTGAATAAAGTCACTTTATTAAGTATAGGATAATATTTCTGTTGCTCCAATGCATTTTAAATAATTATGGTGTATCGTGAAAATGTCTAAAAATAGTGCCATGTTATTACTACTCTTAAAACAAACATAAAACGACAAAAAAAAGGAAAAGGCTGGAAAACAAGGTCAGATTTATTTCTATAGTGCTCTTTACAGTTTAGATTTGTCTCAAAGTAGCTTTATAATTCTACATTATCTATTAACTTATGAGGCCAATCCCTGTGTGACAGTGGAAAGGAAAAACTCCCTAAATGTTAATACAAGCATCAAAAAGGGCCCAAACCTCATTGGGCGGTTTAGACAGTATACAAAAGTAAGGCGAGTGTTAAGTAAGCAGCGTGTATACACTCGATATATACAGTGGAGGAAATAAATATTTGATCCCTTACTGATTTTGTAAGTTTGCCCACTGACAAATATATGAACAGTCTATAATTTTATGGGTAGGTTTATTTTAACAGTGAGAGATAGAATATCAAAAAGAGAATCCAGAAAATCACATTAGAGAGATTATATCAAGCACAAGTCATCAAAAAGATAACATGTGCATGGGAAATACTCTCACTTTAGGGAGGGGCTTCCAGTGACATCACAAGTAAGGCGGGACTTCTGGTTGCATCATTTGACGGGAAAATTAGGCTGGAAATTATGCAGGAAATTTTTGGCTAAAGATGAGATGTTGAAAACAAAACCGGAAATCCCACCTCCCTAGTTGGTTGTTTCTACAGATGATGGTTTGGCTCGACCAATGAGATGTTTTAAACAAAACCAGAAATCTCGTCTAGATTTTCCTGCCAAAAATTTCAAATGAGGCAACCGGAAGTCCCGCCTTACTTGTGACATCACCAGAAGCCCCGCCCTAAAGTGAGAGCATTACCCACGCACCTGTTATCTTTTTGATGAGTTGTGCTTGATACAATCTCTCTCACATTGTATAAAATATAATTTCATTTTTAACTGCATTTTGCAGAGAGAAATAAGTATTTGATCCTTCTAGTAAACAAAACTTAATACTTGGTGGCAAAACCCTTGTTGGCAAGGACAGCCGTCAGACTTTTTTGTAGTTGATACTGAGGTTTGCGCACATGTCATGAGGAATTTTGGTCCACTTACGGTATAATGTGTTACCAATGGTTTTCTTGGTGACTGTGGTCCCAGCTGCCTTAAGATCAATAACAAGTTCCTCCCATGTAGTTTTAGGCTGATTTCTCACCTTCCTCATGATTAATGAGATCGAGGTCGATCGACAGTCATTTTGTATTTCTTCCACTTGCACCAACAGTTGTTTCTTTCTCACCCAGCATCTTCCTTATGGTTCTGTAGCCCATTCCAGCCTTGTGCAGGTCTATGATCTTGTCCCTGACATCCTTAGAAAGCTCTTTGGTCTTGCCCATGTTGGAGAGGTTCGAGTCTGACTGATTAATTGAGTCTGTGGACAGGTGTCTTTTATACAGGTAATAATTTAAGACAGCTGTCTTTCATGCAGGTAACGAGTTGATTAAGAGCATCTAACTGGTCTGTATGGAGCCAAAACTCTTAATGTTTGGTAGGGGATCAAATACTTATTTCTGCAAACTGCAATTAAATGTATATTTTGTACAATGTGATTTTATGGATTTTATTTTCGATATTCTATCTCTCACTGTTAAAATAAACCTACCCTTAAAATTATAGATGGTTCATATTTTTGTCAGTGGGCAAACTTACAAAATCAGCAAGGGATCACATATTTATTTCCTCCAATGTATATCGTACGGCCATGTTTGTATTTTGGTATCAATATCGAATTTAAATGTCATTGGTTGTTCAAGTTCTTTCTTTGTTCGGATTCTGATAAATATCAGTGCGCTTAACAATAAGAGCGCGTGCTGGAACAAAACGGTGTGCACGAGATAAATTTGGTAAGCTCCTGTCTGTGGGACGAAGAGGGCATTAGGAGGACTGGGCACGAACACAGATAAGATTAGGAGGCGCCGTACCGTAGCTCTGAGGCGACTCCGTATCTGGAACCGATAGCGGTCAGAGAGAGGAGAGGGCGAAGATCACAGGGAGGAATTCAGCAGTGTGTGTGTGTGTGTGTGTGTGTGTGTGTGTGTGTGTGTGTTTATTGATTAAAGACGGTGAGAGAAAACAGCGGCGCGAGCAGAGAGAGCCTGCGGCGCTGAGATAGGGAACGAGAACACAGTGATTCAGGTGTGGAACCAGATAGTGTGTGTGTGTGTGTGTGTGTGTGTGTGTGTGTGTGCGTGCGAGAGAGAGAGAGTGAGATGGTGGACTCACCGGCCCTCTCAGGTCGATAAGCTCCTGTCTCATCTGGACGATCAGGTTGTCTTTAGCCATGAGTGAACGATACAGCCTCTCGTTAAATTCAATCAGCTCGCCGTGCATCTCAGCTACCTACGACACACACACACACACACACACACACACACACACACACACACACACACACACACACACACACACACCTTTAACACTCGGGAGCTGGCGAAGTAGAAAAATCATTACGACAGAGCATAAACTATTAAAATTGACAGTCGTTCAGCTGTAGCTGTTTCTCCACCTCGTTTATATGCCATATGGATGCCCGTGTTTGTGTGTGTGGCACTAATGCCGGAAGGCGCGGCTACTCATCAGACCCTGTCTCGCTGCTGCCAGCTGTGCCCATCAACCGTCACAACATCTAAACGACAGAGACGGTGAGACAGAGACGTCCCGTCTGAATCTAGTGCTCGTCTCCTTACAGGAAATCTGGGGTCCGAACACTGGTGGAAATGCCTGCTCCTGAGAGCCTGGGTTTGAATCCTGAGTGGGACCTGTCCAGGACCCTGAGGGGATCATCTCCCTTCTGTTTGAGATAAGCAACTTGCCCAAACTCACACAGCCCGTGTACTCAGAGCAACATGTGAGTACTGTTGCATTCTCCAACGCCCACACGCCGTGCCAAGCTGCTCCAGCACCAAACACACACACACACACACACACACACACACGTATTACTATATTAATGAGCTGTGTGTTACTGCATATCTAACTCCAAACACAGAGCCACAAAGAAAAGCTTTTAAAACAAAAAACATTAAGTGAAAACATTTTGTTTTTCTAACAAAAGCTTCTGATTTTTTGTGGAAAAAAACACAAAACAAAAAAACTATACTATATAGTATAAAACTATGCTATACAGAGGACACACAAAACCAAAGACAGAATCTCTTCTCTCTCTTTGTGGACACATCCATCACTTGGTAAGTCTCTTTTTTTGTCTGTCTCCACGTCTTACTGCGTTTCGCCTTTTGTCTCTGTGTTGGTCTCTTTTTCCTCCGTCTCTCTCTCCCCACCTGTATCTTACTCCACATCTCTCTGTTTTTGTCTAACGTCCCCCGTCTGTCTTTCTTTCCTTCCTTTTATTTTAAGTGTCTCTTTCTCCATCTGTATCTCGCTCTCTCTTCCTGCCGGCCTGTGCCTCCCTTTCTCCGCATCTCCCTCTCCATCTCTCTCTCCGCATTTCTTTCTGCACCTTTCTATCTCTGTCTCATTCCACCTGTCTGTGTCTTTGTTTGTCCGTTTGGGTCTCTTTCTCAATCAGTCTGTCTCACTCTCCAAGTCTCTGTTTCTCCTTCTGTTCATCTCTTTCTTCTTATCTAGTTGTAGGTCTCTCTTTCTCTCATCTGTCTGCCTTTCTCTCTCCCTGTGTCTCTTTCTGGTTCTGTGTCTTTCTCTCTCTCTGTGTCTGTCTTTCTCTGTCTTGCCCATCTCAGTCCCTGTCTGTTTGTCTTTTTCTCTCTGTCTGCCCATTTCCCTTCTATTTTCATTTCTCTCTCTTTAGTTGTTTCTCTCCCTCTCTCTCTTACTCACTCACATCTGTCTCACCATATTTGTGGGGACTTCCCACTGACATAATGGACTACTGGAGCTAATTAATGCTACATCTACACAAACCGTAACCTTAACTTTCAAGAATATTGTAGTTTCTGTAAAAAATAAAAAAACAACAACTAAGAAGCATTTTATTACCAGTCAAATGTCCCCAAATTAGATCTTTCTATCTTTGTGGGGACATTTGGTTCAATATAATTTTTTATGGTTTAATATAAACATGACCCACCCACACCCCTGCACCCACCTCGAGAGTGTAAGACTAATTTTTGGCATTCAGTACCAAACCTTTTTTTTTTTTTTTTAAGGAAATTAATTCTAAGCGTGACGGAACCCAATTACGTGTGTGTGTGTGTGTGTGTGTGTGTGTGTGTGTGTCAATAAGCCCATATTTTCAGCCCTTTGCTACCTGGTTTCAGTAAGAACATGAAAGAGCGTCGGTGGCCTGGAGCTACAGGAAGCTGAGCTCAGGACCGAGTCTGATCTTTTCTACTTCTCATTAAAAGCTGTCGGAAGAAAAAAAACTCCTAACCTATAAACACGTAGCACGTTCATACGAGCCGCCCGAAACGAGGGACGAGGAACCAAAGGTGAGATCTGTTACCGACTGTGAGCGCGTTCATAATGACGCGACAGGCAGAGGGAGCGAGAGAGAGATTTAATAAGCAGCTGCTGCAGGAGCTCTCAGCCTGAGGAGGAATTCGGTAAAGCACAAATAAACTGGCATCCTGGGTTTGGGCTGGACGTCAGGAGAGGAAAAACCTCTTTTAGCTCATGTTTACGCTGAACGCTTGGTTTATCAGAAGCATCTAGCAGGTCGTTTGGTCTTCAGAAACGTAACAAAGGTTCCATAAATTTTGGACTGTCATTGCTCACAGAGGGGGGGACAGTGATATTTTCGTTACTGACATGTCATGTTTAAATCACACGCTTTGTGTCATTTTATCAGAGACAAACTTCCATTTCTTAAAAACTTCACACCGACACTAATCCACAGGAAGCTCGTCCACTCGATTTAATGAACAGGTTTTGCACCACACCCAACGGGGGGGGCTATGGATAGGTTTTAAGGCACTAAACAGGAGTGAGGGGAGCGAGGGCATCGAGGGGAGCGAGGGCATCGAGGCCCACTGCAGCTCTAATGCCCCTAATTGGATGTAAAAGCAGTTTTGCGGACGAGCTTAGCAAACAAAGATGGATCTGGAGTGAGTGAGCTATGATGAAGAGCCTGAATTCCAGGGACTGTGACTGAATTAAAAAGAGGAGATGAGCAAACATGTCGTCCCTCCTGCCAACCTTAAAGGTCCCCTCCAGTGCTCCTAATGCCTAGTTCCCACATACACGGTTGCAGCCGAGTTAACCGAGATTTGGCTTACCGAAACGTCTGAATTGTATCCTGGAGTGTTGCTGCAAAACCTGCATGCTTACGAATTAACCGGTGGTGGGCGTGGCCTAGACCGG
>JAVSBU010283102.1:0-11480 GCA_033118015.1 Loricariichthys derbyi | reverse complement strand
TATGAAATACTACAGAAAACATGAAATTACACCAGGTTTTTCTTTTTTTCATGTGAAATTGGCAAGGTTATTAAATTTTAAAACATGAGATGACTTTTACTTGTTTCTACACGTACATCAGAATACACAGTCTCTGCAACATAACTGGACTTCCAAACCCATCCAAATTGCCTGTCAATAAATCGCCTGATATGGTATCATGGATATTTTCCTCACTTTCAGAAATTAGGTACGGTTCAGAACTAACAGAAGTATGATAATCACTACCACTTGTTCTCCTGCTCATGAGTCTCGGATCTGAAGATTCCAGAAAGTAGTCTGTAATCGTTGCTAAAACCACACTGCACGGTGCCGTATTCTGCAGATTGAAACTGCGAAGCTCCAACTCTCTTTGGCTTACTAAATGCCATATTTTTGGCTAAAAAGAAAATTTTTTTAAACAAAAAACAGGGAGTGAATGTGGAATCCAGGAGCACAGCCATAACCATGTGATTGGTTTTGACCAATCAGAATGGGGCTTACATATGCGCTAAGGACTTTAGTGGGTTTGTTTACAGCTGTATCCAATGCATTGGATGAATAAACGAATACATGAATAAATTTAAAAAAAAAGCTGTTGTCTTTAGCTTCATGTTTATGTATGGAACATGGTTTCTGCCTGATGATCAGCAGGAGAAATAAAGCGCTAAAACGGACCGATTTCTGCAGACTTTTAGGTGTTTTTCTCCCAAGATGTTTGGAATACCTCTCAGAAAATGTCTGATTAGAGTGCTTTTGAGATCGCAAAATCTGTTTCTACTCACAAGGTATGAAAATATACTCACGTTTTTTGATAAAATCGAAAAATATAAGCCAATTTGACTTTGAAGGCCTATTGCTCGAAATGTACTGGTGCGCAACACGACTCATTCTGTGATGGCAGTGTCACAATTATTATTTATTTGAGGAAAAGTAAAAAAGAGACAAACTGTGATTGAATGTTGATTTCTGAACTTTACTAAGTTGAAACATTGATATTGTTTTGTTAAAAATGAATATAAACTTGATTTATTGTATTATTTACATTATTATTATTATTATTATTATTATTATTATTATTATGTATTACTATTTATTAATCATGGCTTTAAAACACTGAATCTTTTTTGAGATTTTTACCCGTTGTCATTTATAGTGAATAAACCCTCTTGTCATTGGTACAAATATAATTTTTATTTGGAATGTGTCAGTGATTTATACAAAGATGTTCTATTACACTCAAACACATACAGTACCTATAAAAATAGAGAAAGTTTTTGCAGTGGTCTCCTAATTTTCTTTCTGAGGTTTATATTTATACATATAGTGTACCAGTTTTAATACCTTGTATAATACGAATTTTTCATGTATCTCCATACTGTACAGTAGCAGAAACAAAAGATATAATGCCTTTATAGGCAGCAAATAGTGTAATACTAGTCCAACGCTATAAATGCTACAGAGCACTGCATAATATGACATCGCCAAAAGAAATAATGGGTACAGCTCATTAGCTGGCCAGGTAGCAATACAGTCTGTTAAGAGCTCAGTGAGGGTCCCTTGCTATGTTAGACTAGAGACCAAAAAACAGAGATGGAGCAAAATGAAATGAAACTAGAGCTGCAAAAGAAGAACTTGTGCTCAAGACAGGAGCTGTGTCTGTGTACAAAATCTATTAGCAGAAATATTTTATACCGTTGAGTGCAGCATAAGCCTCCAGCACCAGCAGCAGCTGTAGCAGGATAGCTAAAGGGTTTTTTTAAAAGTGAAGAACCAGAGGGAAACACAGCCAAGAGGGATCACATGAAACAATCCACAAACCACCTCACGAGCACCCAACAAACCTGTGTGACTGCATAAGAGGGACAGGGTCAGCACCTAACATTCCAGATCAACACAAGTCTTATAGATCATGAACCCCCTGGCTCTGCCCTTAATCTAACACAAGGATGCACAACTTGGGGTCAAAGGTCAGCTGAACATCAAACCAAGCCCTCCTGACCAACGGCCAAGGCATGACAACCCCAGATTCCAGACCCAGGGTAACAAGCCACACATCCCAGTCCAAGTCTAATCAAAAGTCTGAGTAAATAAGTATGATTTTACCCTAGGTTTAAAAAGAATGGAAGACTGTATGAATCACGGACAGTGGGAGTTTATTCCGTAGCTGGGGCCCAAGTAGGAGAAAGGTTTTCCCCCTGCTGTAGTTTTTTTAATTCTAGGAATTGTCAGAAGTCCTGTACCTTGTGAACAAAGTAAACAATTTGGATTGAAAGACTCTGAGTTCACTTGGATACCGAGAGGCCAGACCATGTAGAGCTTTATATGTTACTAGAAATATTTTGTAATCGATGTAGGTGTATTATTGGGATAAAAATACATCAGCCCAAAATGGTATTTTGTTTTTAATATAAATTTTCATGCAAACTGATTGTGTTATTTTGTGGGGCAAAGTAAATCCTATAATAATCAAACTCCTCATTCATACATTGTGTGATTCTGATGACAAGAGTAAATACAGTGAAGCTGCCAGTATCTTTAAAGGGATATAGGTGTGCATGTGTGAGAGTGTGTGAGAGAGTTGGCCTAGGCACAACGAATTGACTATTCAGATTAAATCATCTAAATATATTATCAATAATAACTTTGCTGCTGTCATAAATATCCATTGATGTTGACGTGGAGTTAATTAAATAAGCAGTCTATGAGAGCATAATTGCCTGTTGTTTTTGTTGAACTGTCGTTCCTGCCTCCCCCATCAATCAATGTGAATTCTGGGTGCTTGAGGGTGCTTGTGTATCAAAAAGAGCGATTAGTGCCTCCTCCAAATTTATTAGTTTGTCTAATAATGTTGCAAGGCTATTTTCGTTATGCATGATTTAAAGTTGCTGTCATTACCGACACTGCAAAAGGAATTGTAAACTTGTGTTTATTCCCCAGACAACCTCAGGTACACTAAACAAAGACCTGACAAACACAATCCAATCAACTCATGCTCTCAGCTCTGTGTGTCGTAATCCATTTACAACACAGACAGATTATTTGTCTGGACTGAATAACAACATGGCTGCAAACATGACTGGATAAACAAGCAGAAACACAGTTGGTTTTGTTAGCATGTTTAGCGTGCATCATAGATTTATATTTATGGCATTCAGCAGATGCCCTTTTCCAGAGCGCCTTACAATTTATACAATTTTACAATCCAACCAATTGTGGGTTAAGGGACTTGCTCAAGGACCCAACAGTGGCAGCTTGGCAGAGGTGGGATTTGAACCCTGGACCTTCTGGTTCATAGTCCAACACCTTAACCATTTCACACCAGCATGTCAAATGAAATATGAGCAGAGGATATTTTATTAGAAACAAACCGAACCAGGGGAACATGTGGGTGTAAGAGTCTAAGTGTCTTCTACCACTACTACTATTCTCCTCATAATGCAAACATTAGAGTTTAGTAGGTACAGCATGATTCAGAAAATAATTCTACTATGATTTAGATCTTGATTGATTATAGGCAATACCAGTGTTATATATTTATTTTATAGCCAGCATTACAGATCTGATATTTAACACCAGTGGATCATGCAGAAAGTTTACACCTGTTGAGATAATTTGTGTTTTGGGCAGTAGTATTTTGTCTGGGACAATGTATCATTTAGAAGAAGGAAAGATCCAGGTGACTCGACCCATCTTTGCTTGTAACCAACAAGTCTTTTATAGATGTTCCATTTTGTGAACTGTTAGGATTTTGGAGATGGCAAACCCAATTAAGTGATTTTAACAGTGAAATATGAGCAGATGATAAATTATTAGAAACAAACCAGAGCCAGGGGAACCTGTGGGTTTGAGAGGTAACGTCTTAATGCCCCTCTCATACATTGCAGTATTTTGGCCTGGGCTGTCATGACAAGGCCTTTTCCCGTGCTTACTTGTGTTTACTCTGACTGTCCTGGGCATGTCATAGCTTTCCCGGGCCTTTTTTGTGATAACGGGAGGGCGTGGCCTATATACTGCGAACCCTTGATAAAATCAGACATGTTTGATTTTTTCCGGGCTTGACGACGAGGCCAACGTTTGTAGGCTTTGCCATGGTTTGACGAAGCCTGCCGAGGAGGATACATAGTCTGTCGAGGAGGATTCATGTCATAGAGGATTAGTGTCATTTCAAGGATATAAATGCCATAGAAAAGCCATTTCCATTGTTGGATATAAGTTCATGTCCTCTGCATTCATGAGACACCGGAGTGATTCATTCAAGCTGGACCAACAGACCAACAGATACAGATTACTATAACAGATTACCACAAATGTTACAGGTATTGCTTAATTTAATATTATATATAGACATTTATTTAATATTTGCCATCTACAACAGTTTGTCTGTTTAATTAGGGCTGTCATTTAATTTAAAGATTAAAAAGTTGTGCTCATAGGTAAAAAGCGTTAATCTCTTCTGGCAAACTGAATGCAACTCCATTGGCTGAATCTCAGTCGGATCACTCTATGCTTCAGGGTGCACTAGGTAGTGAGCTAAGCTCTGTATTATCATATGATTTGGTAGGGTGCATATATAGAGAGCTAGACTGCTGATAAAAGTCAATATAGGGAAAAAAGAAAGCTTAAAATGAACACATGGAAATGAACTTATAGGTAATTATATTATATTAATATCACGAAAATGTATTAATATCACGAGGAAAATGTATTATATTAATATTAAAAGCCCCGAATTCATACACACTGGGCTAGGAGCAGGGCTAAATTTGCATATGTTCATTTCACCTTTCATGGCAGCACCAAGGTGGCCTTCGGGTTAAGTGCGCCTTTGGGTGGAACTCGTACTATTTCATTGCTGTTTTGGACTATCGTCCGAATGTGACGTGATCTTACATGGCAAAACACGGCATACAGGGGGTTTCTCGGCGTCGCTCGGAAGTTTTTGCTGACTTTTTAATGAAGCTTGGCGTGGGATTCGACGTACAAGCATGACACTCTTGAATGTATATGGGACCTGGCGAGGTTTAATGGTAGGATAATTTGCATACTAGTTTCCGCCCCTTTTGTCTTGATTTTTGTTGTTAATGTTGTGGTTTTTTTGACCCATGACAGCCCAGGCCAAAATACTGCTATGTGTGAAAGTGGCATAAGTGTTGTTGGGAAAAGCGCTAAAGAACAGGCCCAGCATGCTAGGGTGTCCTTATAAGAGGGGTACAGGCTGAGTCACAACGCCTGTCTGAGAAGGACTCCTTACACAACCCAGCTCTCACACAAACACAGCCACACAGTCAGGCATAAGCACAGAAGTGAAAAATAATGGAAATGGGGCCAGAAAACAAGAGGATCTGTTCAAACCGACCTGTTTTCTGTACGGTTTGAACCGATCCACAGCAACATATAGGTAAAAAGAAATCTATCTAAAAGTTTTTGTTTGCATTTTGCATACTGGTCCAACTGTCTGTAATGTGTGAATCAAACATCGGGTGGGAGAAATTTTATTACTGTCCAGATGTGAGACATTTATGATGACTGAGATGAATGTAACAATTCAATCACAGTAGATTGTCTGTTAAACTAATCTAATTTGAATAGGGCTCATGATGTACTTATCCTCTTAGGCAGTTGATTATCTTCTGCTGCTGCTTTTGAATCCTGATTAGAACAAGTTGCTGAACCCCTGAATCAACCATTCCATATTCTGAGTAACATGGTGAGGGTCTAGAGGAGTCTTTAAAGTTCTAGTGAGAAATACAACCTGTACATGCATCTGTACTATCGTTAAGCATAGTGGTAGCAGTGTCATTGTGTAGGGAGCCTTTTCAGCTGCTGGTACTGCTGAACTGGTGAAAAATCAATTAATGATTTGGTGTACAGGAAAATATTGCAGGAGAGTTTGCCACGATTTAAGAGTTGTTTTCTAAAGAGGAAACATTAAAGTTCACGTGGCAACTCCACTTTGTTCATTTGGTTTGCTTTGAATTTCATTTTCATTATTAAAGCGAATTATCTTAATATGATATGCAAAACAGCTTAATTTCTTATTGATGCACATGAAAAATAAATTTGCTAGGCAATGCGTGTGTGTTTGTTTGCAGAAGTAAATTGACGTTTTGGATGTAAGGCTGGAAATACTAATAAAAGTAATAGTAAAGTGTATAAAAAATAGAGCAACTAACAAAATACAGCAAATGACCACAAGTCACCTAAGCAGAAATGATAACTGTGCACTACAACACAATGTAGAGTAAAACAGGCAGGACATGAGATCATGTTATACAAATTTCTCACTTAGTTCAGAGACCCTTGTTCTTCACTAAGATTTACTGAGATTCTTGATGTAATGGATAGACCCACTGATGTATCATGGTCTCGTTAAAGAAGAAATGCTATTATTTCACCCTGAACAGCATGCTATACAGTTCCTCTTTTGTAAACTGGGTAAACAGATGTTTCATTGAAATATGTTTTGCTGGCTCTGTGTTTTTACTTATTGCATCTAAATATGTTTAAAAAAAATTAGGGCTGACCAAATTAAAGCATTAATAATGTGATATATCAATTATTTTTTAATGCTCTTAACCATGTTTATCTTGAGCATCTGAGACACCTCTATTTATGGCCTGTATCAAATGGTATTATCATTGTTTCTAACATTCTACATAACATGTAAAGTGCCTTGCAAAAGTATTCATACCCCTCAAACATTTCCACGTTTTTACCTTATACCCACAACCTTTAATGTATTTTATTGGGATTTTTGGAGATAGACCAACACAAAGTAGCAAGTATGTGTGAAGTGAAAAGAAAAAGATACATGCTTTTCAATTTTTTTAATAAATAAAAATTGAAAAGTGTGTCATGCATTTGTGTTCAGTTCTCTGTTCTTTGATACGCCTATATAAAATCCAGTGTGAGCAGTTACCTTCAGAAGTCACCTAATTTGTAAATAGACTACTGACGGGGGGTCTGGGGGTCCTCCCCCTTAAAAGTTTTGAAAAATACAACCTCTCACCTGCATTTTCTTAGTGTCAACGAAGGCGTTCATACACAAGTATTCATACCAATTGCCGACAGATATTCTGTACAATCTGAAATGGAATAAACTTTTACCAACTTTTAAAACTTACCGTTATTTTTTTGGCCACTTCGCTCCCCAGGGGTCAAGCAGCATGCTGCTGCCTCTCGTTGCCGTCAACAGCGACATAGTGAAACTCACCACAGTCTATAAGGTCGTAAATCTCATGTCCAGTATATTCATGATGCTCATACACGGTAGGCCTATGTATCCGAATACCTAGGCTCCTTTAATAAATGTGGGTTTTTTTTCCATGACGCCACACCTTCGCCGGACATTGCAGAACGGGGAATAGAAACTATTCTTTCCTAAGAACTTACTGAGCGAAAACGGCGTTCTGTTTAAGAACTTTATTTTTGAAAAAATTTTTTTGATGACCAACAAGTAGCCGGTGATGCAGTGCGCTACAGGCGGCGAAAAGTCACCGGGTGCCGGCTACTTTTGAAACCCCTGCAAATCTGGTTGTTATGGAAGAGTGGCAAGAAGAAAGTAAGCCATAAGAACTTCCACTTGCAGTTTGCCACAAGCTATGTAGGTGACACAGCAAACATGTGGAAGGTGGTGCTCTGGTTAGATGAGATCAATGTTTAACTTCTTGGCCTAAACACACCAGGCTTTTATGTGACAGAAACATAATGGTGGCAGCATCATCCTGTGGGGATGCTTTTCTTCAGCAGGGACAGGGAAGCTGGTCAGAGTTGATGGGAAGATGGCTGGAACTAATACAGAGCAATTCTGAAGGAAAATCTGTTAGAGGCTGCAAAAGACTTGAGACTGGGGTGGAGGTTCACCTTTCAGCAGTATAACGGCCCTAAACATACAGCCAGAGCTACAATGGAATGATTTAGAACCATATTCAAACCATATTCATGTGTTAGAATGGCCCAGTCAAAGTCTAGATCTAAATCCCATTGAGAATTTGTGGCAAGACCTGAAAATTGCTGCTCAAAGACGTTCTCCGTCCAATCTGACTGAGCTTGAGCCATTTTGCAAAGGAGAATGGGCAAAACCTTCAGTCTGTAAAGTGTAAAACTGGTAGGGACATACCACAAAAGACTTGCAGCTGTAATTCCAGCAAAAGGTGGTGCTACAAAGTATTGTACTCTATTGGCCTGTAGTGAACAATAATAAAATCAGACACTCCCTTCTAGGTCGTAGCTAATTTAAACAAATTCTTGTCAAAAACGAATCAGCAATTCTTTTAACATGTAAATTAAATGAATACTTTGCATGTTTACAAAGTGTCCTTGGTGTACATGTGCACACACATGTGCCCTACAATAGATTCCCACCCTGTCGGGAGTTGTTCCTGCCTTTCGTCCTGTGTCGCCGGCTAGGCACCAGCTCTCCCATGACCCTGTGTAGCGGATAAGACGATGAATGAATGAATACTTTGTATCTAAGTTGCATCCTTCTTGTAATCATTACTGTGTTTTTTGAGTTTATTGAATTATTATGAAGTAATATCTGCATTCTATTGAAATGTGTGGTTTACTCGTGTGGCTGTGTATTGCTTATTAAAGAAAAAAAATCTTTGGTGCCAAATGTGAATAGGAAACTGCTCTGACAAACTCTTAAATAGAAAACTTAAATGTAATCATATGATTAGTAAAAGCACTTAGTCATCTCATTGTAGTGTTCAGTGATTTTCCACTGTCATCATTGTGTACACAAGGTGACTATAGCAAATAGTGTTCTAAAAATATATTTTTACACACCATTCTAGAGTTAACTGGGCTTATTTTGAGTGAAGGTGTTTATATGCAAGTTGTATACAAATCATTCATTTTCTCAGACTTTTTCGTTCTTGCACATTCTCCTATAGTGACTCAGCTTGGTTTAAATTAAGTACTTCCATGGAGTAGAGTGTATTGTTACATTTTTGTAACTTTCAGGTGTTCCAGGTTAATCATTGGGAAACCAGGCATTGGAACTTTTGAAGGGCTTGGGAGAGGCAGGAAGTGTGATGTCAGACAGGGAAGTGCACAGGAAACAGAGGGAGGAGGTGAAGAGGGAGGGAGCCTTCCCTTTTCCTGGAATAGCCTCTTTCTGTCTGCTGTTTGTTTCTCAGTGGCTTTGAGAATCAGAAGAGAGGATGATGTACTTTACAATGATACTGTGAATTGCTTTGGAAACTGACTTTTGAGTTCATTCTAAAACTACCTGAAAAATTGTATTTGGTGTGAACGAAGAGGAGGAAACCACTACCAAACATGTACAGCGGATATGGAGGTACACTTTAACCCCCTCCCAGTATTTCATCTCAGGAAGATGTGAGCTTATTCTTCTCAGATTATTCAGTTTTTTTATGGGATGCTTTAGTGTAATGATGATTTTAGCCGTGCTATTCAGAGAAAGAGGTTGGCTGATATGGGTCATGTTGGTGTATAATATATATGGTGATGATTCTGCTGATAGGTCACAAGTGGATAATGCTGATTGTGATATTGCTATTGATATTGATTGTGATAATGTTATCAGTTATGAAATTCTCTTTCACTGTAATATTTCCATGCCAATGTTGACAGTGCAACGTATTTGTCATTCTGATGTGGGTTGTTAGTCTTATGTTATCACTCGTGTTTGCAAATTCTAGATGTTCCTATGCCATATACATGTTTTTTTTCCACTCAGTGAGAGTTCAAACTCCAGATTTCTCAAGCGTTTGACTTAACTAGTTTCTGTTAAAGATCAGACAGGACCTACCCTAAGGAAAGGGACAGGATCTACTATCATTTCCTTTACTTTGTTAGGGCAAAGAAAAAGTTAAAACGTATCAAGTTTCACAGAGGATATTTGCTTAAATGTATTAATGAAATAGTAAAAAGATGAATGGAAGATGCAATAAACTTGGTGGCTAACTTGTAAAAAGTGCAAGAGAAACCAGAATAATTTGATGTAGTGTAGTTACAATGGCACTCTGTTTTACCCCTGATCAATGGCATTTTCACACATGTAGCACTTAGGGAGTTTTAATCTAACCCTTTGCTTGTTGTTGTGGTGTGGTTTGTTTAGTTAAGTAAGATTAAATCAGACACACTGGTACAGACAATACACAATCTGTATTGTTGGTTTTGAGTAGGTACTTTTTGACATGCAAACTTGCTAATGTGATATTTGAAGTGACTAAAATCTCATCTGAAGTGGATTTAAGTACATACTAGAGACAGATCATAATTTCTTCAGATGTCCGGTCTGGGCCAGAAAATAATAAATCATCAATAATAACTCTGGACAGGCCTTTGATTTTTTTTTTTTTTTTTTGTTAATTTCACACTGTTTTCTCTGTGCTCTTTCCAGTATTGAACACATTGTCATGACAGAACAGATTCTGCTATGCCTCAGCAAATATTTCTTGTTTTCTGGTAAACCTAAATGTGAGCAATGTGAAAGCAAGCTGAATTATATCCTCCTGAGACCCGGCCCATTCATTTATGTCCTTTATAATGGACATTTGAACAGAAATTAAGACAGTTTTTTCCCTTGGTTCTCAGGAGGATTTGGAAACTTAAGAGTCCTGCTAGGCAAATCCAATACAGATGTGAAGCATACTAAAAGATAATGGCTGTGTTTTTTTCTTTTGTTCATGATGATCAAGAGAAATTTGTTCTCTAGACTATTTGAGCAGTCATGGAAAATAAATGAGGGAAAAATCCATTACTAGATTGTTTTTGGAAAAATAAGAAAATCCAAATTTTATTTAAGTCATAGTAAATATCAGTAGTTTTCATAATTGATGTATTGTATTGCCATGTATTAGGAAGCCAACATTGTGAACTGAAGAAAATCTAGGACATGACTGACACACCAGTGAGCTGCTTACATTAGGAGCCAGTGGATTAGCTTTCTGTTTTACAACTTCACTTAAGATTAACATTACAACTTGTGTTTTATTGCTATCACCCATGTCTTTGATAGTGAACTTTTGTTTTTAAATCTGAAATCCTCATACTGTTAAATGTGATTGTCAGTGATGGAAAACACATTTATGGGATTTATGTATGCATGATTATCATGCAAGGAACTTAAACACCAAAATTTAAGTCATTGTATATTTAACATTTAACAAATTTGCTTAAATGTGGTTCTTTATTAAAGCCTACAGTGCCCTCCATAATTATTGGCACCACTGGTAAATTCTTTTAAAAAAAATATAGGACAACAATTCAAAAAAAAAGAGAAAAATCTAAGCTTTAATTCAAGTGCCTTTATTTGTTGGGAAAAAAATCACACATTAAGAAATAAATCTTTTGAATGAAATAATGTGTGCCACAATTATTAGCACCCCTGGTGTTAGTACTTTGTACAAACTCCTTTTGCCAACAAGACATCACTTAATCTTCTCCTATAACTCTTCACAAGATGGGAGAATACAGAAAGAGGGATC
>JAVSBU010282994.1:0-11481 GCA_033118015.1 Loricariichthys derbyi | reverse complement strand
AGTGAGTGAGTGAGTGAGTGAGTGTGTGAGTGTGTGAGTGTGTGAGTGTGTGAGTGAGTGAGTGAGTGAGAGAGAATGTTCAGTGAGTTGTAACAAGACTCTACACTAGTTTAAATTAGAGTTGTGGTGCTGTGGCTGTATAGATTAAATGCTGGATTTATACTTGTTGATTTCTGAAATAGTTGCTTAGAGACTTTGCTGTCTCAACCTTTCCTAACACACGAACCTTGGCTCTCTTTCCAGTGTCTACTAGTTGGCACACAACGGAGGAGACATACCGAGCTCCACCTATTGATCGATCCATCCTACCCACAGCTCCACGTGCAGCCCGTGAGCCAAACATTGACCGGTCACGTCTGCCTCGCAACCCACCCTATACAGCCTTCCTTGGCAATCTGCCCTATGATGTCACAGAAGAATCTATCAAACTTTTCTTCAGAGGCCTTGCGGTAAGAGGAGTTGTCTGTTAGAATGAGAAAAGGTCTTTCACAACTCATGGATGCGTGTAATACAGGCTGTATGTGAAGAGCCGTGTCAAATGTATGAAGCTATCAGAATGTTTTGATCTGCCCAGTGTGGGTTTTAAAATGCAGGATTAATGATAACATAACTAAATTAAGTTGAAAATGCAAACATGCTTTTGCTGTTGAGTCATCACATACTTAAAATGTCTTTTTGTTACCTGCTTACCCATATAACCCCGTTTACAAGTCCCCAGGGCAATGGAATTTACCACAAATAATTATCGAGTTATGTCTAGTACCTTTTTATATGCTCCCCCATTTTCCATTCAATAAATGCATGACGTCAAGTTACTTATGAGACGACTGCCATTTTCCAAAAACGCTGTGTGAAATCAATAAGAGGCAGCCGCTGTAGCCTGCAGTGTGTCACGTAGACCAGGTAATAGCCAATTAGAAACGTCCAATAAATCAGGCGATCATACATGCACAACGTGATCAATTGAATGCAGGCCGGTTTTAAATTGAAAGTCGTTGCATTAGCGGAGGAAAAAGGCAAGCATCATGCTAGCAAAATATTCAAAATTGATCGAAAAAGAGTAAGAGAATGGTGCCAGCAGAAAGACATCAGACCTTGCGAAGTCCATGTTCAGTAAGTTTTTTTTTTGTTTTGTTTTGTTTTTTTTTAAAGAAAAAGTTAAGGGGGCTTCTATTAGAGGGGGGGTTCTAAATGGGGTTATACGGTATGTTAAATGTTACTAGTCTGTTGATTTAGATCTAGTAAGACCAAGAAGGCTATTCATAGGGGATCTCATGTCAGATTAGTCATATTTATTAGTGTTATTGGATCTTCAGATTGGGGTAATTATACAATAATAATTTTATTCATAGCAGGTTTAGGAGTGTGCTGTAAAGTATTTCTGAGATGTCTGATAAATGTGACCATACTTTGATGTTAGCAGATTACTAAATTTAGTAACTTCTAAAATCTGGAGGAATTTCCTTGTCTGGAGTTGGAGCCATCTGGGATGGAACTTTTATTATGGTCAGAGATTTCAGGATTTGGGTTTTTTTTTTTTTTGGAAGAAAAAGGCGCCAAGTGCTATTATAAGCCTAAACTAGCAACAAGTTCTAAAGCCAATGATCTGTAATGATATAGGATTTTGTCAGTGCCCTTGGCAAAGGTCATTTACACTACTGTGATGGCAGGATTAATGCACAAAACTACATTGAGATTTTAGCACAACATAAGCTCCCATCAAGGTGACATTTTTTCCAGGGACATTTTGTCCATGCATGTTTTAACAAGACAGTGAATAAACACATGGTTATGTAAGTTGTTACAGGTACTGGACTGACCTGCCCGTGGTCCTGACCTGTTCCCAATAGAGAATGTTAAACATAAAATGTGACAACAGCATTTTAAGTGTTGTGTGAAGGAATTGTGGCATTACGTAGTGGTACATTCCCCAACATTTTTTTGGAATGTGTTACAGGCTTGAAATGCAGAAATGGATGTAAACTACCAGTCAAACGTTTGGTGATACCCTCTAATTTAGTGGTTTTTCATTATTTAAAATTTTCTCCATTGTAGATTAGTACTAAAGTCATCCAGACTATGAAGAAATTTCAAATGGAATTGTTTAGCAAATAATAAAAGTGTTAAACTGGAATATATGTTATTTTTTAGGTTCTTCAAAGTAGGCACCTCTTGCTTAGATGATAGTTTTGCACAACTTGCCATTTTCTCAGTCAAATCTATGAGGTATTCACCTGGAATGGCTTTCAGTTAACAGCTGTGCCTTCTCAAGAGTTAATTTCTTGCCATCGTAATGTGTTTGAGACAGTTGTGTTGTGAAGATGTAGAGTTGGTGTACAGTGAATAGATCAATTTGATTAATGTTCTAATCAATATTATGATTATGGCAAGAAATACTTAACTGAGTAAAGAAAAACGAACGTCGATCATTACTTTAAGAAATGAAGGTCAAAAATTAATCGATTATGATTGTGAAAATCAATGCAGAAACCTGCATTGTCATGCTATAGTATTTTTCGATTGCATTATGTAACACATTGAGTGAAATAGTACCACTAACAATGTTAGATGTGAATGACTGTGTTAGGCAAAAAGTGTGTCAACTTCGTGTGTATGTGTTCTCAGATCAGTGCAGTGCGGTTGCCTCGTGAGCCCAGTAACCCAGAAAGGCTTAAAGGATTTGGTTATGCTGAGTTTGACGATGTTGAGTCACTCCTTCAGGCGCTCACCCTCAATGAAGAGGTACAGATTTACTTGGTTTGAATCGTACGTGTCTGTTTGTCTGTCTCTCTATCAAGGTATCTATTTATCCATCCGTCCTTCATGTTTTACAGCATATACAGCACATAAAATGGCTGTATTAATGTGATTTGTTTTAATTCTGATAATGTTTTCATACTGTTAATCATTTTCTCAGCATATGCTAGATCTTCTGAAGGACCCGTGAATAATGTGATGATTTTAGACTGTGAACAATTATGGATGTCTCCACGATCTGCCGTAACAAAGCTCATGAGAACCATCATACTGAATTTGATGACTCTGAAATCGCTGAAATGGCAACCCAACTTATTTCAATAAACTGATGCTATCTTGTTCAGTAGTCCAGGTTACATTAACCCTGACAGGTACATTATTAAACCAGTGGTATATCATAGTGGACTGGTGCTTGGGGCGCAAACTGACAAGTTGTATGGAAAGATTTTGCATTTGGGAACTTTGTTAGGACAAAGATGCAGTGTATAAAACTGTAAATGTGTTCAATAGCATTCATTTCAAAAGAGAAAATGCTACAACACAAAGTAGGGTGCCTTTTAACAGAGCTTAATCTTCTTCACTGAGTGAGCTGGCATGTTTGCTCTTCAGATGCTCCAACATGGTGAATGTGCCTCCAAGTACAACTCCACAAATCTGTTTCATCCTTGTGTACAATTTCCAGATGCCTGAAGGTGCCATCTGTTCATACAATTAAGCGCAAGTATAAAAAACCGTGTCCAGCCACCGTACTGCTCAGGAAGGAGACAGGTTTTGTGTCTCAGAGATTTAATGTGTTTTTGTGTGAAACGTGCATATCAACCCCAGATCAAAAGTAAAAGACCTTGTGAAGATGCTGGCTGAAGCTGGGAAGAGTTTGTCGTTATCCACAGTGAAATGAGTCCTGTACTGCCATGGGCTGAAAGGTCACTCAGTGAGGAAAAAGCCATTACTACAGAAGCAAAATAAAAAGCCAAAATACTGTTTGCAAATGCACAACGGGACAAAAACCTTAACCTTCATTAAACTGCTGTTGAACTATTTGACCATAATGACAAACGTTACTTTGAGGAAAAATAGGGGAAGCTTGCAAGCCTAAGAGACACCATCTCTATTGTGAAGTATGGGGGTGACACCATCATTTTGTGGGAGTGTTTTGCTGTAGGAGGGACTGGTGCACTTCAAAAATAGTTGTCATCATGAGGAAAGAACATTGTCTGGAAATATAGAATCAACATCTCAAGCCGTCAGCCAGGAAGTTAAAGATTCCAAATGCACAGTTACCCTAAGCAGCTAACAAATTAGTTACAAAGTGGCTTAAGGACAGCAAAGTCCATGTGTGTGGTGTGGTGTGGCCATCGGAGTCCTGATCTTGATTCCATAGAAAATGTGTGGGCAGAGAAAGGCGTGTGAGCAAGGTGGCTTACGAACTTGACTGTTACACTAGTTCTGTGAGGCAGGATGGGCCAGAATTCAAGAAAACTATTGTGAGATGCTTGTGGTAAGATAGCCAAAATGTTTGACCCAAGTCATACAGTTTAAAGGCAATGCTACCAAATACTGTACATTTCCTTAGTATCTCATAAGTGAGTACACTTCTCACATTTCTACAGATATTTTATCTTTCATGGGACAACACTATAGAAATGAAACTTGGGTATAACTTAAAAGTAGTCATTGTACAGTTTGTATTGCAGTATAGATTTGCTGTCTTCAGAAAAACTCCTCACACAGCCATTAATGTCTAAATAGCTGGCAACGAAAGAGAATACACCACACAGAGAACATGTTCAAATTGTGCCCAAAGTGACAATGTTTTATGACCACCAATATTATGTAGCACTCCATTAAACCACTTGGGCATGGAATTTACCAGAGCTGCACAGGTTACTCCTTGAAGCCTCTTCCATGCCTCTATGATGACATCACAGAGCTGGTAGATGTTAGACACCTTGCACTGCTCTATCTTCTGCTTGAGGATGCTCCACAGGCATGAGTTTAGGTCTGGAGATATACTTGGCCAGTCCATCATCTTTACCTTCAGCTTCCTAATTAAGGTGGTTGTCATCTTGGAGGTGTGTTTGGGGTTGTTATTGTGTTGAAAAACTGCAATCTGGCCCAGTTTCCCAAGAGAGGGCATCATGTGGTTCTTCAGAATGTCACAGTATATTTATACCGCAGATCCCCAGTGTTGGCAGCACTCATCACCAGAACGTGATGCTACCACCATCATGCTTGACTGTGTACAAGAGACAGGTATCTTGATACTCCTCACTAGAGTGCTGTCACGTGCTGAACACTCTCTGAGCCAAACACCATTGTCAAACCACAGGGCATGGTTCCAGTAATCCATGTTCTTGGATCGCTTGTCTTCAGCAAACTGTTATTTGGCTTTCTGGTGCGTCAGCTTCAAGTGAGACTTCCTTCTGGAATGACAGAGTTTGTGCAGTGTGTGGCGTATGATCAGAGCACTGACAGGCTGACGTCCCACTTCTTCAACCTCTGCAGCAATGCTGGAAGCACTCATGCATTTTTTTAAGACAGCCTCTGGATATGATGCTGAACACATGGACTCAGCTACTTTGGTCAAACCTGGCAAGGTCTGTTCCAAGTGTAACCTGTCCTGCAATGCTGTATGACCAAAAAGATCGTTCCTGATCAAGCATGTGGCACCAGTGCAATGCATAAAATCATGCGGTCACAGGCCAACAGCCTCACATCAACCATCAGAAAATTCAGGAAAATAAAAAAAATCTGATCCAAGTGATTTTTCCTGTAGCTTGATTGTTGGTGAGAGAGAGACTGATAGGAATATTCTTATAACTGCTGATTTCCTTAGATTTTTACAAACAAGGGGGAAAAAAGTCCAGTGAGCAGCAGTTCTGCGGCTCGAGGCGCCTTGTTGATGAGGGAGGTCAACAAAGAATGGCCAGCCTGGTTCAAGCTGACAAAGTAACTCAATTAACCACTGTGTGCACTTCTGATGGGCAGAAAAGCTTCTCAGAATGCACACAATGAGGCAGATGAGCTACAACATGGAGGTCCTACTAGTATTGATATAACGTTCCTAGTACTTGGTGACTGCGCAAAATTTGATTTAAACTTAATAAAATGTTTGTCTAACTACTGTTTTATTTTGTGTCTCTGTTGGTGTAGAACCTGGGGAATAGACGAATTCGTGTAGACGTGGCTGATCAGTCCAATGATAAAGGTAAGTAACTATAAAGGGATTTCCCAGTCTACGTTGTAGCGTTCATGTTTAAGTTCGGAAACCCTTTGTCAATTTGCTTCATGCAATTTGCATTGCATGATTTGATTATTTACATCACTCACAATTTGAAGCCTTTGGTTGTCTCCTGTTCTTAGTTGCAATCATCATAGTATCTTCCAGAATTAAAGCTGTCATCATGTTTACACAGAACGAGATAGTGGCCCAATGTCAGGGCGGGACCGGGATCGAGACCGTGGACGGGGTGGTGACAGTGGTCCGGATAAAACTGATTCTGATTGGAGGGCACGACCCAGTGGAGAGCAGGATGATGGACCATCCAGAGATGATGGCTATGGGGAGAGTAAGTTACTTCCTGTCTAGATGTGTACTTGCTGTAGCAGTCTACTATATTCATACTCTCACTCAGGCATGAAATGATATGTACAGGTATAGTGGAACCTTTTTTATTTTGGTCCCCAAGTTTGAACAAAAGTTCTGATTTTGAACATCAGATACCTAAATAGAGCACTGAGTAGTATAGTGTCTGATCTTCTAACTATCATGCACATCATCCACTCCATTCAGTAGACATAATGCACCAGTATGGTATGCCAGTCGCCTTAAATTCCAAAAGAAGGAAGAATGGGGGTGTAATCACAGACGTATTATGTGTATGTTTACACATACTCCCAGTTGTATGATGGCCCAACTAACAATATTTTGACCTTACAATGGGAATCACATAAATACACATTCAGCAGAAAACATACACTGAATTATTCTAGGCAAGTGATATGTGATACGCAGTATTCTTCCACACTTGGATGAGGAAGTTAGTACTCAGTGATGTAGGGAGTCACACGGTGGCAGTGATGAGCTCTAGGAATTAAAGTGAGGAAAAGCCATGGTCCTGCAATAATTATTTTTCCCTTTCAATGCATGATTCATTAAATTATGAGGTATCCAACCCTTTATTATCGAATGTTTTATGTTAGTGTTTTTGCCCATCCATAAATCGTCCCATGAGCACCACAAGGCCGTAAGTGACATTTTGAAATTTTGCCTTTGAAAGTCTGAAATTGCCTTAAAAATCATATGATAATAATTGAATTTTGGGTTATCTATGGCAGTTACAAAGCACTCCATAAGTGTACATTAAAGCTGGATTAAACATGAAATTTCAGACTTTCAAAGGCTCTTTTCTGAAAATGTAAAAAATGTCACTTAGGACCTTGTGTTGCTCATGGGACGAAATGTTCAATGGTACGTTTTGCTCGAAACTCGATTTGTGACACAGCCACACATAGGGCGTCACACAGCTGGGAATTGTAGTTTGGAAAAGTTGTGGTCATGCAATAATGATTTTGTTTTCCACTTTTAGTAAATTATTCAATATTACATGAGCTCTTTATATAGTAATCTTTATGTTTTTGCCTGACTGGTTTAATATAAATGCAGTTAAACCATTTATGGTCAGTTTTATTTGATATTCGATTTGGAATGCAGTCACAATTGTACGTAGTCATGTGGATAGGAAGTGGAAATGTAGTGAGGGGAAAATCCATGGTCACGTAATAATCGTTTAATTTTTCACTCTCAATACATCATTCAATAAATTGAGACATTAAATACTTTATTTCAAAATAAGCTTTCTGTGAATGCCTTTACCCAGCTATAGCTGTGGTAACTGCCATGTTTAAAATGCATTCACATGTACCATATTTTCCGTACTCTAACGCGCACCATCAATGAATGGGTCTAATTCCATATAAAAGGCTCATAGGATTATAAGGCGCATTCAGCGAAACAACAAAATCAGATAAATCGAACTTTTTTCAATTATTCACATTAACAATAAACATTGTTCAGTTGTAAGATAAAATAAAACAACCAATACACTCACTTTTTCAGTTCACTCCTCCATAAATCCATTAAATCCATCATTCTCAGTGTCTGAGGTAAATAGTAGAGTGATTTCAGCATCAATGCATGTCCAGATCTGGATCTGCATGTTTCAGCATGTCTGGATCGCTTGTTATTATCCTAGTCTCATTGCTGTTACTTATCTGTTTATTGATGATTCAATCCTTCGTGAAAGTTTGAATAGAGACTGTAGAGATGCTTCTACCTGCTGTTCTCTGTTCAATAACGTCCTCTAACTGTAGCCATCGTGTTTGGTTCTCTCTGAAATTCTGTTTGATCTTAATTTCAATCTGTAGAGTAAAAACCTCCAGCAAACGATTCTCCATTACCTTTCTGGCATGTTGCAGTAATGGGTTGCAGCCGGGTACCGTAAAGCAGCGTGTAGACGTTCATTAAAACTCTGTGTAGAGAGCGTTTGGTCTTCTCTGTTTAGTCTTGGTGTTTGGTGCAAATCATCTTCTTGCTTTCCCCACCTCCACACCATTGAATAATGTTGAAATTTCTCGTGTGTTCTATTGTGTACCTCATAGCCTTGAGTTTGAAATCCACTTCATAAGCACATCTCTTAACGAGGGCCATTTTGACTATTTTAACACCCTGACTATGGTTACCGTAATGCTCCTAGAATCCATCATACACTTCGGCTTCATTGCTTACCAAAGCCATTCTAAAACATTTTGACAGATTTTTAAGCAGCATGTACCACATAAAATCAGTAAGCACAACCAGAATCCATACATAAGGTGCACCGGATCATAAGGAGAACTGTCGATTTTTGATCAAATTAAAGGATTTTAAGTGCTCCATATAGTCCGGAAAATACAGTACACTTAAGCACTATAATCTCTCCAGCGGTTGCACTGCCTGAAGTGATGAGTGATGTGGTGGGAGTGATGAGCACTGGGAAATATAGTGAGGAAAAGCCATGGTTATGTTTAATTGATTTTAATATAGGCTGCACTCTGATACAAATACAGTATATATTAAAAATCCTAAATTAATGATAAATTCAACATGGATTTGTCTGAATGTATCCCCCTTGTAAATGTCTGTATTATTTGATTATATTATGCACATTAGTCAATGGGTGCAATTTCAAACATACCTTCGATCTCACCAATGCTGTCACAGTGACAAAGGTTGCGTTTGCTTCAGTGCATATAAAGTTTCACTTTATAGTCACTTATTTTATGTCTTTATACTTGTTACGGAGAAAATTTACAACTTAAAACAAATTCAAGTTTCCTTTGGTAAACAGTTAAGTTCGAACTCCAAGGATCCACTGTGTGTTCATTCACCTTTGTAATGCTGTTGTGTGTCTTTGTTCAGGGTCACGTGACCGGTATGAGACCGACAGATACAGGGATGGCCCACGACGTGATGATCGTTATGGCGGTAGAGATCGCTATGACGACCGGGATCGCAGGGATCGTTTTGATGACAGGGAACGCCATGACGATCGGGACCGTAGGGATCGCTATGATGAAAGAGATCGCAGAGAGCGCTTTGATGACCGAGGGAGTAGAGACTATGATCGCGGAGGTAAGTTTAGAGTGAATCTAAATCAGTGCTCTTCAGGGTGGTGGGATATGTAATGTCTGGGTTGTGAATTTGTCACCAAGGTTTAAAATAATCCAAGAGTGCTAGCAAGAAGACAATAATAGAAGCATATCCACTTGAATAACTATTATAAATGAATAGGTTCCATTTGAAAATTGCTATCTTTATAGTACAACCACTTACTGTTTTATATTATTTATATTTTATATTATAAGACTTTCAGCATTTGAGATTTTTTTCACATATATTTGTGTTGATATCAGTTGTGATAGCAAAAATTATGAAAATGTCACTTGGCAAGATGGATGTTGAGCCAGACATTTTACTTTACAGATAGTAAACAAATCACAGAATTACACCAAACAGTTTTTGTTTAATAGCTGGGCTTTGTGAAGCAAACGCATTAAATTATTGGCATATTTTTTCCAGATCAAGCAGGGGTCAAATATTTTCCATGAGCAACACAAGGTCGTAAGTTTTTTTTTTTACATTTTCAGAAAAGAGCCTTTGAAAGTCTGAAATTGCCTGAAAAATCATATGATAATTTTTTCACAATTTCACAAAAAAAAAAAAAAAAAGGTCACTTACGACCTTGTGTTGCTCATGGGACAAATTATGGATTACTCAGTTTGGAGGAACTGAGTATGTAATAATCAACCAAAAAAATCAGTTATTATATTTTCACTCGTCTTCAGCCTTTTATGATGGGTTAATCGTTGAGGCGTGCACTTCGCTAATAAAAACAATATTCTACATCAAGCTGGTTCCAACTTTTTTAAATAGTAGTTGACACATCATCTTCACAGGAGCCTTGCCATGGACCACTGTTTAAATTTTCCAGCATAAATTTTCAGTCGTACTGAGAGCCAGACTGCTTTCTGGACATAACTATTAGATTTATAAATGGGCTAGAAACCAACGCTTGTGGATCTGTCCTTTTAGCAATCAATATCCACATTGCTGATTCGGATGGCTAATCCAACTTGCAATCTTGTCAACATCACCTGTACTGTGCATAAATGGAAATTTGACATCATATATATGAATGTTACAGGTCATGACTCTCGTGGTGGGGGCCGGCGAGCTTTTGGTAGTGGTTTCAGGCGTGATTATGATGATAGACGAGATGGAGATCGTTATTCAGAAGACCGCTATGATAGACGGGAAGAAAGACGTGAAGAGAGGGGTATAACGTTTTTGAGCTTTCTTACCTGTGGCGCTCAGTGCATATGAAATTGAGACTAAATATATGTGGCTATTTACTATGTGAAATAACCTGCAATTTACCAGACAGTCTCATTATATAGTAACTTGTCCTGTTGTGTCTGTTTCTTTGCTAGTGTCACTTATGAAACTTGTACAAAAACATGGTTAAACATGGAGAAGCTAATAATTCACTGACAGATAAGGTTGAGAAACACACCTAGTGTTGAAATCACCTGTTTGACCTCGTATGATTCATTGATGTGTAGAGGACATGTTTCAGGGAGGGAAATTATAATTTCCTTTATGAGACTGGCACAAGCACAATGCATTATCTAAAATATGTTCAGAATATGGTCACTTTAGGCAGCAAAATTAATAATTAATTTGTTTAATTGATTAAGGCATTGCTAAGAAACATAGACAAAGCTATAACTCTGCACTGTGACACTTCCACACCCAGTTGATAAAACCACAGTTTCCTTCATCTTACAAATACGGAAGTGTGTTGTGAAACTAAAGAAATGTAGTTTATAGTGCATTTCATGAGACTGCTTTAATGCGTGGGTTCCACTTGCACTATGTGAATTAATAAATGTGAATGTGTGTGCTGTGCAGGTGTCCAGTATAAAAAGGATGAACTTTTCCAGAAAAATCTCCTCTCATGACAAGTGCCCTTTTCCAAACAATTTTCAGGGGAATTTAGAATAGGAATTACAGCTGTAAAAAGCTTCGAGAATCCACAATGAGACAAATTACAGTGGGGAGAACAAGTATTTGATACACTGCTGATTTTTAAGGTTTTCCCACTTGCAAAGCATGTAGAAGAC
>JAVSBU010282885.1:0-11481 GCA_033118015.1 Loricariichthys derbyi | reverse complement strand
CACACACACACACACACACACACACACACACACACACACACACACACACACACACACACACACACACACAGGGGAAGGAGACGAGCATCCATCACTGCACACTAAAATCCAGCCTCGGTGCTATAAGGGAAGTCCCTAAGCACCCAAATCCATTCTCACCAAACACACACACATCCCTGTGGACCCACCTGGCCCCGGTCGGCCCCATCCCCCAAAAACTGCATCACAAACATCTCTGCATGCACAATTATTTTTCGTTACAGCACAAACTTTGAGGTTATTATGGTGATTATACCACAGTTCATTTATCACCATTTATTGGTTTTAACCCATAAGAACCCAGACCCAGTTTGCCTTCAAGGAAAATTATGAGGGATATAAAACTAGGACCACATAGAACACACTTCTGATTTTTTTTATCCAGGATGTTCTGAATATGTCACTAAGGGACATTATGAGTTAAAATGAAGGGTAAAGCTGTAAAAGAAAATGTCCAGACCTTTCAAAGTGTCACTGTGGGCCCTTATGGGTTAAGATTTCAAGATAGCATTGTGTGAGATAAAATCGTTTCATTCTATCAGCATCCTGCTGCTAAAATATCATCAGACAATGGGCTTCTGTCAAGGAACAGAATTTACTAATAAGTGAATTACAATTTTTTGTAATACAAAGTAATGTATTACTTTGTATTACAAAGTAATACATTAAAATGTATTACAAAGTGTATTACAATTTTTTGAAAAGTAGAAATGTATTACAAATAAAGTCCATTCCCATTGAGTAAATAAAGTGGGTGTGGTTTATAATTCAGGCTGTTATTTAGACCCACTATGGTACCATCAGAAGAAAATGTTCATGAGATCCTGGTGTTCTAACCAAAGTCTGAGATCCTGTTATAATGAGTGTTAGTGGATCTAGTGATTCTAAATGAGTTCTAGCTGAGAGCTGGACTTAACAGATACGTGAATGAGGCTCCGATCAGATGCCTATGGCTGTTTTGTTATGGCTGGTGTCATTTCTTGTTTACTCGGATACAGTGAAGTAATACTTCAGGTCAGAGTGCTGTTATCGTGCCTTATTGTCCCTTCTAGGATGTCTCTCAGCCACTTAAATAGTTTAATAGCTTAAATTTTGGTATGACGGACAAGGAGCATAGAAAATCTCTCTATCACACAGGACTGGTGCTGTATAAGAATATCAAGGGGAGCCAGGAGACCAATAGCCTGATATATTATCATCGTATTATAGATTTTTGTGGTGAGAAGGATCTGTTGTCTTTCTGCTACAAAAACTGAGTCACCACCCAAACTTGCTGATTCAGCCGACGCAGCATAAAAGTTTGAAAGATGATCCGCTTGAGGTTCTCGTGACATTTTACTCCCTTCCCCACCCCTACCTCCATCTCTACCCGGCTGATCTCTCACCGCATCACTCAAATCGAGCCAGGGATTGAAAAAAGCAAGGAACCCGAAGAAATGACAGAAGTTCTGTTTGACGTCCTGTCAGGTCCAATTCCTCCAGTGTAGCATAGACATTTGATCTCTCTCTCTCTCTCTCCGAGTTCAGAACATCAGAAACTCCTCAGTTTTTCATTCCCATGTAGTGATACAGAGACTTCAGGTCTGATAGCACAGCAGAGTCTGACATGGAGAAAAATCAGACCCGACTTCAGCATGTCACTGCTGCTGAGAGGAGCTTCAGTCATGGAGAGAAAGCACAACAGATCGAACGTTTATCCCCTGCTAACTTCAATCACACACACACATATTTTAGTACTTCTCCTACTTTGGTAAAATAACGTGTCGGTTTATTACATTTTAAAAAAAGTTATGCAGCAGCTATTTATATGTTGCGTCTGTGAGAGTGTGACGCGTCTATTAAGCACAAGTATTTGCACAGGTGAAATAGAATAAATAAACTTGTACAGACTTTCTAACCCTTTTTATAAGGGTTACGTTTATCATTATGCATTCCACTCCCAAAAATAAATTCAATTTATTATCAAATTTGATTTCTGTGATGACTATAAAAAGTATACAAAAAAAAGCGATCTAATATTTCTAACGTTTTTGCATAAGTATTTTTTAATCGAATATTGTAGTGAAGTTTAAAAGAAGATGTTAAACATTTAGGATCTATTTACAACAGTCTTATATATAAAGTCTTACAATACAAGCAATTGTTAGTTCAAGTGGCAGATTAGCAGAGGTGGGATTTGAACCCAGGACCTTCTGCTCCATAGTCCAATAGCTTAACCACTAAACTACCACAGTCCCAAAAATTTACATTTCTGGCATTTAGCAGATGCCCTTATCCAGAGCAGTGGCAGATCATGCATTTCACATCTAGGCCTTCAGTAGAGCTCCGTCTGAATCAACCCGCCCCTCAAAATTAATTTATGGTTATAAAAATATCTTAATCAATGGATCTGAATACGGTGATGTTGCCGTACGCCTGCTAGAAGGCCCTAGAGACACCAACTCAAAATCTGATTGGTTGAAGCACGAGTTTCATCAACATTTATTTAGTATCTAGTATTCTCAATAAGTAACCAAACTAAACATTCACCTCTTTGTTTTCTTGTGTAAAATGTTTCTGTGTTACCTGTGTGCATGCAATATGAGAGTCTGCGAAAACAAATTTCCCTTTGTTGGTCGGTCGGTCGGTCGGACTGACTGACTGTCTGTCTGTCTATCTGTCTATCTATCTATCTATCTATCTATCTATCTATCTATCTATCTATCTATCAGAGGGCCTGCAGAATGGATTGTGAAGGCCTCCAGGCAGACCTCTTTGACTTTGCCCCTGCCTTGAAACAAATGATAGAAATAAAAAATGTGATTGGTTAAATGCTTTAATACGAAAATACATGTCTGGAAGCAGGACAACCACTGGAAAAGCTATGAAAGGAATTGGAGAGATAATTTGGAATTATTCAATAAGTATTAATTGGACAAAATATAATTAACATCAATTAATTAGGGCTAGCAGAGAAGATCTTGCAGACCCTGATGGCCCACAACTGATCCACAGTAATTTACAACTGATTCAATTTTACAGGTTTCCTCTATTGGGTTGGCTCTTCTCATGACCTTCCCCTCATTAAACTTTAATCGGTTGGTTTTTCATGTTGCTCAAGCATCACCCGGTCACAGTGAACACCAGTTGATGTGTGCATCTTCAACCTACAGGAACATGTGTGAATCCTCCAGCAGAATAACCAAACACCTCTCTCACTGTAACAGACCTGCACCGAGGGAGCTCCCAAACTTCCCCATCTGTCCTTCAGACTTCACTGAAGGCTATGTTTGAATAAATCCTAACTGCCTCTCCTGAGGGAAATGCTGCGTAACCCTTTTCTCTCCACTAATGCACAGCGGGTCATTCATGCAAATTCAGAGCAGCACTACAGAGGTGAGGATTCAAACTTATGTGCACATCATCAGCGCAATTTTTTTCCCAGAGCATTCTCTGCCAAAGAAAGAGACATTTATATAAGGCTAGATAATAGTACATATAATAATAATGTAGAATGTAGACTGGTTCAACCTGCTACAAAAGTAATAGCAGTTCAATTGCTGGTTATAACCTTTTAGCAGATGGGCTACAGCAGCAGAAGATCACAACGGGTGCCACTTATGTTGGCTAAAAACATGAAATAGAGGCTCAAATTCACACTGGCGCACCAATACTGGACAATAGAAGATTGGAAAAACTTCACCTGCTCTGATGAATCTCAATTTCTTCCGCGACATTCAGATTTTTGGGTCAGGTGTGTTATGAAAGAGGGGGCGAGATGTAAAAGGATGACCCAAACGCAGACAGCTTCATGAGTAAGGGTAGGCTTTATTTAACATAAATAAGGAAACTGAAAAAGAACGAAAACAAAGTAGCAAATAAAGTCCCAAAACTAAACCAAAATGACAAACCTTCGGAGACCGACGAGGCAGGTGGGGACAGCTTAGCACATGTCCAAGGTGAAGTGGAGCTGATTTTACGGCTGGCGGACCGGTCCGACCAACCACAGCTACTGGTTTTACAATCGGATGTCCCGAACCGGCCAACCACGGGATGAGGGAGCCCTGGTGAGGTCCGGCAGGGTGCAGTGCAGGGACAGGCCCAGACAATGACCCTCCTAATGCATCAACAAACCTGCGGTACCCACTGCATGGACCCTTTAAGTCCAGCACTGCCTGGTACAACCACGGGGGGCGAAGGAGATGCCGAGGGGGTCTGGGCGGTGCAGAGATGCAGCTAACTGCCCCTACACTGACAATCTACGCCCTGCCAAGTTACCTCCAAGCTCCAGCCCGTACACCACCTACCCTCTACTAAGGGCAGGTGGACACCTTCGTCCCTCACCTTCTCTGGTACCATACGAGCATGGCTGGAGCATGCACCCGCTAGCGCAATCCCCATTTTCACGTGTTGTGCGGTATATAAGCCCCAGCCGTGGGACGTGCCTAGCAGGTAGAAACCCACGCATCAACTAACCCTGTCAACCAAGCCCCATAATGGCAGAGCACGACTCGCTTTTAAAGAAATGTGCACGGCTGAGTCTGATAACAATCCTGATTATTAATTGCAGCCCGCAATGCGATCGTGCATGCGGGAGCCAGATCCAGGAAGACTCAGCTGTGCGCCCCAAGCCATAGTCAGAGGCCACAAGGTGGTACAGTTATAAAAATATTTAAATAAAAGTCCAGTTATGGACAGGTTGTACCTGTGCCCAGGTTCTTCCAGTATAGGCTCAGAACCAACCCAAGACCCTGACAAGGGGTGCTAAAGTGGGTTTTATTAGCGAAAGATCTGATTTTGGTTGACGCAGCCAATAAGAAGATCTAATTTAGAGATCTGAACGCCTAAGCTTCAATGAGAAATGACGATTACAGATACAATCTGGCCAAAAGCAATCAGAGGAATTCCACAGATAAGCACAATTGCGTTGAAACATCCAGGACGGTGTATAGATAAACAGCACATCCTAAATAAAAAGCTGTAAAAAGAAAGTTGCTTCATTACTTTGGGACTGTGGTAGCCTAGTTGTTAAGGTGCTGGACCCGGGTTCAAATCCCACCTCTGCCAAGCTGCCACTGTTGATTCCTTGAGCAAGACCCTTAATCCACAATTACTTGGATTGTAATAATATATCAACTGCTAAATGATATTAATGTAAATGACTCCTGTGTTTTATGAGGACTAAGATCTTCAAAAGAAACATTATGTTAAAAACAATTCCGTGTTTAATAATTGATCTGACCATCCCTGTTTAAATCGAATGATGTCCACTGTGCATGACTCCACAAGCTCAAACCTCAGCTTTTTGAAACCTGTTTGTTGGGCGATTGATGTCACCCTCTCGGCTCGTATCAACACGCCATAAATCATACCACAAACCCTCTGATTCTTCAGCCTGCACCAGCCAGGTCTAATAAAGTAAACCAGGCCAAGCGGAAAAGCTGCTTTATTGGCCTTTACGTGGCTCATGAGGCCTGTTTTCTGCTCCTTTATTGATAGGCTTGGAGTAGCAGGTTTAAAGGATGTACTCTGTGTTTGCAATGCATTAGAAATCCAGATAACCACGTTCGTCATAGACACGCCTAAATAGAAGGGAGCGATGACGTACAACAGCTAAACGGAGGAGGAGATGGGCTCTGAGCATCTGGAAACAGACGAATGGCTTTAATCTGTTGTACAGACCTTAAACGGGGCAGCACTGGCAGTCCCCCGGAGACCCTGCAACACACATCCAGGCATACATTTCTAGTTATTATACAGAGCTTGGCATGTTCTCCACATGTGAACCCTAGGAAAGACCTGGATCATCCTCAGTTCACAATGACTACACTTAAGGTTTATATTAGATTTTGCTGATCTCCTATAGCAGTATAGCCTATGCTGCTGACTTCTGTTAATCTCTAGGATCAGTCACAGCTCAGCCAGTAATAGAAGTTTTCTTATAGCACTCTGTGTTCCCCAAAACCATCTCCCCATGCAATTTTAAAATCTATATTAATGTCCTACTTATTCAATGGATCAATTTATATTTCTGTGGCAGAACGGCAGCTCCTAAGGCCTGGGTCCAAGTCCCGTCCTGGCCCGGTGTCACGATCGGAGGATTTAACATAAAGGACCCACTTGCAGGACAGCGTAAAATAACAATAATGTTTATTAAAACAAACTAGAAAACCAACATAATACCAGGAACAGAGAACAGAACAGCCGAACCGGCTGACCCCCAGGGATCAGTTGAAGCTAGGGTGTTCGGGACTCACGAGCGCACGTCCCAAATTTGGCAACATCAGCCAGGAGACCCCGAGCATCCGGGCGGGTAGGCACCTCAACTCTAGACGCTTACATTGCTGGAGACCCTTTTACGGGTGCTGAGCGCTTACCCAACTAGCCTGTGAGTCGCGGGGAGGGCCTCTGTCCAACAGGGGAAACCTTGCTTTCCTCACACTGTCTAGGGGTGCCTCAAATACCTCCGGGCTCCGACCCGTACTCCACCTGCCCTCTATCAAGAGCAGGTGGTACCTTCATCCCTAATCACATACTCAAGAAGAACTGGGACGTGCCTCTGTCCAACGGAAACAGGTGCTGAAAAGAGATAAACAGAACAGGATATAACAGTACACCCCTAGCTTCACCATAGCACGCCACCCTGGACAGACCTGGAACTTGAGTGGTGTGCGATCCCTCGTGAAGGGCATAAAACCACAATGCCAGCTCGAGGCTCCAGATATGCTCTATCCAATTTATAGTATTACTGCCAGGTGAATCCAATTAGGCTGTGCTCTGGTGCCGTGTCGCCAGATGGCGCCAAGTACTTCCTACATGCGGCATGGCCACCGATCACGAGGAAGACTGTCTCAAAGCACCATAGAGACAGCCTCCTCGTTACATCTGGACCCTGCCTGTGTGGATTTTGCATGTTTCCTTCGAGTACCCCAGTATCCTTCCACTTCCCAAAGACTTACATTTGGTGAACTTGGGCCTTTAAAGAAAGTGTCCCAATGTGATTGAGTGTGTGTTTGTATCTGCATGTGCTTTCATTTGGACTAGGGTGGTCCAAAAAGCCGGTAACTTGCAGCCTATTACTGTTCACATGCAGGAATGAGCTGTAAATTTTCCCATAATAATATAAACAGGAGGTCGCCATATGAATATTTACTATCCCAACCATTTTCAGATCCTCTGAAATATTTTTTATTGCAGCTTTTTTCCTCTCAAAGCAAACAAACCAGAGACTACAAATCAGAATCCAAATGACCTCGGGACAAATGCTGTGTTAATTTGCCAGGGTAATTTGCTTTATGCAGGTACCTCATGTAGCCTGCATCTGAAAGCAGCAAGCTGACTGCACACAATTAATTCTCAATTCTCATTAAACATGGGTGAAGAAAAACCCGGCCTTGGAGAAACGGTGTTGAAATAATGACATCACGTTTCTAGAATCAATCACCTCCCCCACCTACTGTACGTGGAGCTAGGCTTAACGCCTGGCTAATTTAGCGTATCAAATTACGCTTCGCGGAGCAGCATGAATAACGCAAACTCGGCTTGCTCGTTAAAGAACGCTTTTAAAAACAGTTTAGCTCTGCTGTTCCAGATCAGACCCTCATTTGGGAATCAGCTTGAAACAGGAATATTCATTAGAATTTAATATTGTACTTTCTGGGCTTTGCCAATCAGTTTTTACATGATAGTGTAGATTTGAAAACGTATAAATGATCCCTGATGGTATTCATCCACCGAAATCTACCAAAGTGTGTGTGAAGTGCTTATACGTCGAAGAGCTAGTGTTATGTGGTTAGGTACTGGTCGGATCCAGGGTTTCCCAGCAGAACATCCCTCCACCACTTCCCCAGGTAAACAGTGTACATGTTCCAGACTGAAGAACTTCCTCAGTTGCTTCAAGGTCCTGGTCACATTGCAGGCACTTTCGAAGGACAGCAGGGTGAGCACTCGGGCCGGTCTATGGGTACGGTTAATTTGAAAACTGTCTTATTTCCCTCCAAATTCACACAGTTTGCAGCCCCATATTCAGCAGGGGGCGCTGCAGTGTCCTCCCATAACTGGCATTATCCCTTTCTTTGATCTGTACCACAGAAGATCTTTGTTAGTTGTATCAGTGAGCCACTGTTAGTTGGTACTTACCACTCCCACTAGGGGTCACCACACCAAGCCATCACCGTGCTGCATATCCACCCTAAGTATCCGGGGTTGACCCTGGCACCAGGAGAACACTCCCAACTGTCTGTAAATACCCCACCTAGGACTGAACCCACTGACTCTACCCCCTGAGCCAAAGAGGCTGCTCGGTAAGCGACCGTTCCTTGCCTCCTAGAGCTTATTGTGCTCGGTTGTAACAAGATCCACCTTATTCTGTGAACGGTCATAATGTTTTGGCCCGTCCATGCATACCAGTCCAGTGCCATTATTTCAGTTGACAGAGCAGATTTGCTTTTTTTCTGCTCCATTATCCCGCTGTTCTGTACAAGGACACAATAGTGAATACAGGGAGAAGGAGATGAGGGAAATGAACGGTATTTGTCCATTCTTGGCGATTTGACTGCGGTAACAATGACCTGAATGGCTGCTCCCATTAGGCGGTGCAGGAGGAAAGCCACACATCGGGGTTTTCTCCCTCATTTGAGAGGTGTGTATGGAATTGCAGGGTGATTGCCTGCTCGCTCTCACAATATGCACATCTCATCCCGTCAAAGCCGCCATTGTCCAGCCCTAAATCCAAAATCTCTGTGCTACAACCCGGATCAAAGGTCCATTCATAAGCACCTCGCCGCTGGCCCGAGCTCACTTCCTGTCCTGTTTCTCCTCCATAAAACCGTCTGCTTGCTGCCAAAGTAAAGCATGACCAGGATGTGGTCACCACGCAGCGTCCAGAATATGACAGAATACACCAGCCCAGTTTTTTTGGCATGCTTCAGTTTTGTTCTGTATGCAAACCAATGAATAAATTCCTTTTCGTCTGCGTCAAAGTCAAGCGGTTGCAGGGATTTATTTGTTTACACACATTATAGGTACACAGCTGATTGTTGATTGGTCCTATTGGAACACAAGAAGGAGCCACTATACCTGGAGGAAGCCCATACAGATGGGAAGAGAACATGCAAACTCCACACAAACAGTGGTCTCTGGAGGTTCGTAGTGACAAGTGACAACGATAATTATTCTTCCAGCATGCCGCCCTGCTGCCATAATGAGTTAAAAAGAAAAAAAAACGATGAGGTCATTGTATGACCACAAAATGACTTACATAGTCAAATTTTAAAGGTTTTTATTAAAAAAGCTAAATTAAAAGCCAGACCTCTAAAGGATCATTTTTTTCTTCCCAGTGTACAGTAGGAAAGCAAATGCGCCGTTTTTACCCACAGTGCTTTGACTCATCGTATGTCAACTTGAATTAACTCGGTTCTGTTGCATTGTACAGAGGCCTGAATCATTACTGCATTCCTCAGACAGGTCCCATTGTGTTAGAACAGAGGCCCAGTCGTATCCCCATTAATGGAGGACTGGACTCAACCTAAATACTGGTGTTACACCGTGGGTTGCATTCCTTCGTTACTGGGGCAAACCCAACAATTCCAGACATGGAGAGACCACCATGTGACTGTTGGACATATCAAATGTTAAATACCTTATATAGGTATGCACAACAGAGGTCTTAAATATAATAAATGATATTAGGAAATGTGAATCCACAAGCAGAGGTGGAAGTTAAAAAGCTTTTTACCGGCCGTGTGCTCACTTGATTGTTAGAGCATGCTTAGTTTAGAGACACTTCTAAATCGGTAGATGTGTTTAGAGACCTTTATGTGCAAGTTACGCTTTAACAAAACCTAATGCTGTTGTTGAACGGTCCATGCCTGCAATACATTTTCATACTTTGAGTTACTCTGAGGCTTTTTCCTTTTATGATAGGGAGCTAAAATACACTGCACCATCTGGGCATCTATTTGGGCATCTTATATATTTAATAAGTAAAGGTCCACACTTATAGTTGGGTGGTTATTATATTATTTTTGTAATGAGAAGCTTAGGAGGTACTGAGTATGAGAGAAGGACCCAATAAAGGAGGACCTTCCTTATAACACTGAACCTTCATATGTGAATGACATAAATATTGTATATTTAATATAAGTTCATATATGATGTGTGTGATGCTTCTGCTGCGTGTTCAGACTTGGGGATCTTGTGCTTGGAGCTTGCACTCCATCACTGCACCACTAGCTGGCTTGGGGATGATGAAGCAAAATAATGGATGCTGTGACCCAAAGCTGAAGAAAGACTGGCATTTAAAGGGTGACCACAAAAAGAACTGATCTGAACATTTCTGAACATAAAGCGATAAACCAACAAACTTAGGCTGAGATCTCTGTATATCTCCAAAACTATATACTCACACTATCAGTTTTAAAGCATGATGCTTACAATGCTTACCCTTAAGATTTCCTCCCCTTTTCATAAAACATAAATTACCTCTTAAACCAAATCAGACCATTTAACAGCATAAATTGTTCTTTCTCTCAGCTCGTTTCATTCAATCTCTTTCTCTTCATCTCATAATTGCAAAACCACACTTCTGATTCACAAAAACACTCATTCAAAAAAATAAATAAATAAAAGAAAAAAAAATCCATGAACCCAATCTCAACAAAACATGGATCATGCAGCAAGACAAACGACCCACACTTCGTTCTACCAAGAACACCGAAATTCTTCTAGTTTCCAGTTCTAGTTAAACTAAATTGAAGTGTATTATACAGAATAATAATTCAGCAATCATTTTCCCTTTATTTCTGTTAACTGCAGTAACTGTGTAGCTCACCATATCACCAACATCTTAATACGACACATAATAATTAAAAAATAAAACCTCTTCTGTTTGCTGTGTGGATGGCACAGGCCTGCACGCCTCATCCACCTTGCTTCCCTTTTAGCATTACCCATAATTCCTTCTTGGCGTGTGTACAGAGCGAGATCTGAACCAGTCAGGTGTAGTTAATGCGAAGCGAGGGCGAGACATAATTAAGTACTTAGCCACAAATAGGTGTACAGAACAGCATTACCACATCATCACTTTATTTCACAGGTAGAGTACAAGCAGCTACACGAAGCTGGGTTAGGATGAAAAGCAGAGGAGCTAAAGGTCGCTGGAATAAATAGGAATAATGAGGCTATTGCTGTGCTTTAAGAAATCAAATGCTGCTTCATTGTGGCTTAAAACAGTGACAACAAATTTAAGGAACAAAATACAGTGCAAGCTTTTGTACTAAATTGTTCCATTTATTATTGTGGCTACAATGAGGATGGGTATAAAGCATTTAGATACATCTTAAATCGATAAATCAATATACTCCAACCGAAGCTCTGCAACTATGTATTTTCTTCCCAAAGCCGTCGTTTGCTGGTGTTAAACTCTGCGTCTTTCATTAAACACCATCGGCGGCTGATGGGAGC
>JAVSBU010282563.1:0-11482 GCA_033118015.1 Loricariichthys derbyi | reverse complement strand
GCTGATCCAACTTTGATGTAATGTCCTTAAAACAAGTCAAAATGAGGCTCAGTATTGTGCGTGGCCTCCACGTGAAGCCTGATTTACTTGGATTTACATTGTGTTGCTTAAGTGTTCCCTTTATTTTTTGAGCAGTATATATGCCTAGCCATCATCACAGGGCGCATGGCAGGAGCAACCCTAGACAGGGTACCAATCCATCGTAGTATCCACTCACACAGTCATGCACACACTCACACACTAAGGGCAGTTTGGAAACACCAATTAACCTAACATTTATATGAAATGTGGGAGGAAACCTGGGCACCCAGAGAAAATCACAGAAATGGAGGACATGTGCAAAGTTTTAATTGCATCAAAAGGTGGTCCTAAAATCACAGAAATGGAGGACATGTGCAAAGTTTTAATTGCATCAAAAGGTGGTCCTATAAAGTATTATAAGATGCTCATTTATTACAAATTTTGAAACTCACGTATCACTTTCTTTTCACTTCACGCATACTTGCTACTTTGTGTTGGTCTATCACAAAGTCTCAATAAAATACAATCAAGCTTGTGGGTGTAACATGGAAAAAATGTGAGAAAGTTCAACGGGTATGAATACTTTTGCAAGGCACTGTATGATGGCAATATGCTTATTTGGCACAGTAGTCCAAAACCATTAGGTATTACCCTAAGGAACTTATCCTGATCAGATTCATGGGAGAGCCAGTGACACAGGGCGCAAGGAAAAGAACAACCACATGCCATGGTAGGGCACACACACGGTACTTTGGAAACACCAATTAACCTAACATGCATGGCTTTGGGATGTGGGAGGAAACCGGAGAAAACCCAAGCAGACACGGGAAGAACATGCAAACTCCACCCAGGAGGAGCCCGCGTTCTGGATCGAACCGAGGATCTCAGAACTGCAAGGCAGCAGCGCTAACCCATATGGCACCACCGTACAATGACGTACGTGATGTGAAATTTCCCTTTGTAACCGACCGCAATGAATTTGCTCCCCCCCGCACAAAACCTTGTTTTTTCGCCCAGCGCTTGTTTTGCTTTTCCGCGCTGATGTCAGATTTCCCTCCGTTCAATGGGCGGATCTTGAGGGTTGAGTCACGCAGCTGTCAAAGATAGCTGTCACCCTGCTTCATGATCAAACACACAGTGAATGAGAGGACCAGCCTGGCTCAAGTACACAAGTCAGCGCGGTGGCTCTTACAAGCCTGAAAGCGTCGTTGGACCGAGAAACGCGTTATCACGGAGTAATTTCTGCGGATTTAGCGCTGGGAGAAGCACCACTGTGGGAATAGATCCAACAGAACAGGACCGAAGGCCACCAGCTTTACGCGGCTATGAAAACTAAAAAAGGTACGTGGTCTTGTTTTGCTAGCCGAACTTGTGTTCTACCTTTACACGCCTGTACGTCTAAATTGTAACTTGTAACCATGAAACGTTAAGCTCACCTCATGTCCGCTATTGTTTCCGTTCCTGACAAAACACTCCCGTTTTCTGGCTGTCTTACAAACCAACGGTAGGCTGTTTAGCAACGAACCGACGCGTATGGACGGTTTTTTTGCTTGTACAGCCGTAGTCTGAAAGGACACGCACTCAAATCCTCACTTCGCGTTTATTAGCACGTACATTTAGTACTAATTACTGCTAATACTCGTAAGTTGACCGTTGGAGCCAAACGCTTGGGTCGCTTTATAATTTTAAGTCGACCGTTGGAGCCACGCGCATGGGCTGTTTAAATTTTTAAGTCGACCGTTGGAGCCACGCGCTCGAGCTGCTTTAAGTCTCTCGAGACCCGCTACTCGGTAACAAGTTTTTCCCCCCTCTGTGTTAGGGAAAAGTTTAAAAGCAGAGCGTTTGGGCTGTGTGTTTACACAGTGTTTCGACGTTTTTCGAGCAGAATTCGACGTCCAGCGGGATATATTTCGAGTGGAAACCAAGTGTAGCGTGGATTATTCCCTGAGCTCCTTTGTGAAGTTTAGTTTGCATCCCTCAGGCTACGTTTCGCGTTCATCGACCTCGTGTCTCACACACACACACACACACAATAGAGCTCCTTCTGTTGAAGCTTTCTCACTCTATTTTGATCACACCAGTATTTCTAAGTGTATAAAGTTCATTAAAACCTGTCTTGCTGCAGCTGAAGATTCTTACCTAAACTTTCATGGCTCTAAAAGTATAAAAAGCCCTAGCTAACAGTATATGGAGCTCGCATTCTTTTGTTCGTCGGAGGCTGGCAACAGGTCCTCCCTCCCCCTTTCTCTCAGGAGTGAGTTCAGCAAGAACTCAGAAGAACTTTTCTCACACACTTCTCAACAAGCACTTCATGTCAGATTGCCTCCAACCTATTGCCTTGTTCTATAGTTGCAATTTGCAGCTGTTCCAGGTTGAACCGAGATTCACATTTGCCTGCATGCAGTCACAACTGTGTGACAAAACAAATAGTTCCAGGCCTACATCAGGGCTTTTTGAAAGCCAGCACTTTTTCCTGTGGCCTGAAAGCCAGGCTTGTGTTGCACTCCACTGGTTTTTGTCCGGACACGTTGCAGCGTTGGCGTTGTTTAAAGGACGACTTGGTAGCAAGCACGCTCGCCTTCTCCTCGGCGAGACGTGACAGCCATGATCTGACACATCAGCTGCTACTCGCAGTCATAAACATGCAGTTATACGGGCCCACATGTGCACCGTTGAGACTGAAGAATTTTGGAGGGAGTGCGTACGACATGGTGGGGGGAAGGGAGATCTGGAGCAAGGGGGGAGTTGATGGCTGGTAGTCTTTTGTCCTTCTCACACACGGCTGTGTCTGCTGTACTTTCCCCTAGTGTTGCATTCACATTCAGGCGAGGTGTCAGCAGACCTTGAATGGACACTAACGAGTTGCCTGTCTCTGTTTTGACAGTTTTTAAGACTTCCTCCCAAATAAATTGCTGGGTCTTGTCTCTTTATGGTATGTGGTAGGAATGCTGGCTGTTTCTGGCAGCGAGACAGAAGACGAGGATAACATGGATATCCCTCTGGACCTGTCGTCCAGCCGGGGCTCTTCGGCCAAAAGGAAACGGAGAGGCAACCTCCCTAAAGAATCTGTACAGATTTTGCGAGACTGGCTGTACGAACATCGCTACAACGCCTATCCTTCAGAACAGGAGAAAGCGCTGCTCTCGAAACAGACTCATCTTTCCACACTACAGGTAAATGTAGTTATACGTTGCGGCCCACAGCAACCAGCGTGAGTTAAGGTTTAGTCTACAGTCTTCGCTTTAACGAATGACAGGTCGCTGCTTCCCTCCTCAGCCTTGACAGCCTGGTTTAACGTGGTTTATAAGTTTAAAATAGAATGAGGTTGAAGTGACTGAGCAGGGGAATTTCAGTTTTGTTGATCAGTAATCTGGTCATGCTTCAGTGGCATAACAGGCAAGGAGACTTAGTGAGAAAAGGGGAGATGTTTGTGACCATGCATAGCAGCAGACCTACCTCTAAGAGAGAGGAGAGAGAGAGAGAATATCAGGAATTCCCCCACACTCAGCCAGCTGTCTGTTAAACAAAAGAGACACAATACACTCAGTGAAGACTCTCTTTGAGGCTATATACACACAAGCCTGTTACCATAGTGGCTGGCTCCTCAGCTGAATGCATTAATGACCACAAATGATTCATAAATGATAATGAAGCCACAACTTGTGTGGTAGAAAAATATCCATTAAAGTTGGCAACCTAAGAACCATCCAGAAAATCCAGCACCAATCGAAACCTAAACTGAACCAGAGCCCAATGACGTTCAGTGGAAATATCCCATAGACCGATCCAGTCAGGTTCTTGTGGCGCATTCAAATTTTCTTGACTATTAACATGTATGCTGCCACTGAATAAGCAAATAGCTGCTGAGTCAGGACAGTTGCAGGCCTTTCACAAAAACCGTGAGTGCAACTCCTCTTCACAGCTGCATGAAGTGTCAGATTTGCATTTGACTGCATCTCGGTGGTTACTCTCTGTCTCACCTAGTCAACAGTGCTGATTCATTAGCATTCGTAAAACCCACACCTGAAGCCCAACAAAGGAAACCGTTACATATAATGCAGAGCCATTTGAACAGTGATTTTAGAAAAGCTTCACAAATGCTCACTGACCTAATTTGATGTGCTGGCATGTGGAAATGGTATGCTGTTCAAATCTGCACTCTCAGCCTTTCTTCTTATTTTTTTATAGTAGCTATAGTACCATATATAGTAGTTAGTGTAAGTATCTTTTTAATAAAATAACATCACAAAGGGAAGTTGGGTTTGTATTTTGCCTGAGTGTGCATTTCTTATTTAGAGGTCCAGAGCTTAACTGCGGTCCAAGTGCCCACTGGATAGTACGCCAGTCCATTGTAGGACTCCGTATCCACACCACCAACACTTATAAACTCATCCTGGACTTTGAAAGCAGGTATTTGGGAACTGCTGTTACCATCAGCTGGTACTAGTTCCTGAGCCACGACTAATTAATTTATCAAGATTTAATTTGATTAATTGATATTTCCAAGAGCTTATGGCTAATTTGCAGGCCAGCATTACATTTAGTCAAATATTTCAAGCAAATTATTACTCGTATTCAAATCTAAGCAATTGTGGGTCATTTGGTCAAGGCCCCAACAGTGGCATATTGGCAGAGGTGAGACCTTCTGCTCCATAACCCTAACTGCTAAGCCACCAGAGTCCCCCATTAGTCTTACACTAAAACATACTTTGAATTTAGCTATATATCAGGAATTATCCCCATTTGTGAAAGCTGTGTGTAATCTAAAAGCACTTCTTTGCCCCAGGTGTGTAACTGGTTCATCAACGCGCGAAGACGACTGCTGCCGGAAATGCTGCGGAAAGATGGGAAAGACCCAAACCAGTTCACCATCTCGCGTCGAGCCAGTAAGGGATGCGACAGCCTGAGCGAAAGCTCGCACTCGCCAAAACACGAGAGCTACGAGCCCAGCTCACCTGCCTGCCCAGGCACCGCCCCCACCTATCCCAGAAAATCCTCACCGCCTAAAACTCCACCCTCGCCTGCTCTGCCCCGCCCCTCCGTCATCTGCCACACCACTATCACGGCGACGGGCACAAGGGTGGAGGGTTCCACGGAGATTCCGGCAGGCGTCTTCACCTGCCCGGCAGGCACGGGGCTTAGCACGGAGTTTAACACGCCGCCCCCCACACCGCCTGACCTAACGGCTCAGGACTTCAGCGGCTTCCAGCTGCTCGTGGACGTCGCGCTGAAGAGAGCCGCCGAAATGGAACTGCAGGCCAAACGAGTGCTCGCATGAACCCTGAAACCGAAGGACGCCTTGATGGAGGAGAGTTTTGGGGACGTCGTCCCTCGATTCCGAGCATCTCTAAACTTCATCTTCCCAGAAGTTGGGGACATGGGAGCAAGAAAGTGTTAAGAGGCAAAAACAATCATCAAGTCCGGATCATTTCTGTTTCTGCTGAACGTAAATCCAGCAATGGGAAATTGTTTGTAGAATTCACTTTTTTTAAAGGTGCCTTGGCAGTCAAGTTGGTTTTGTATTTCAGTCATGTGTATATAAATATGTATATCTTTTTTTGCACACAGGGGACCAAAAATGTATAGACATAAGTCTTAAGTCTTTCCTAGGTTTTTTTTTTTTTTTAGTTTTGAGGAGAGGATTGTCTTATCTTCTTCAATTCCAGTTTTCTATTGAAGTTTTGTAGAAATGAGACTCTACGTTCATCTCTGCCTCGTTTCCTTTGCCTCATTCTTTTGCACATTGTGGCAGGTCATCTCAAGTATCTTAAACGTTTGCTTTGTCGTTCCTCTTCTGTCTCTGAACTTTAATCACTGCTGTTTAAGTTCCAGGTCATACCGTGTCTCGTAGTTAAAGATCTTTTTAATATTTTTGGATAAACAACTTTTGTTATTTTTTTAAATGCTGCATTGATTTTGACGTTTCTTTATTCCATTTCTAGAGGGACATTCAGATGTAGCAGAACTCTAGTTTGGGATTTCCTCAGTACACTCAGTGTAGAAACGGCCAGTGAATGTGCCCCTCCTTCCGAAACACACGTATCCCTTCCCCCACTCCCAAAAGGCCCATCTGCCCACTTTACACTGCCGCCCCCTCTGCCTGCCCTAATACTCGAAACACAGGTCTAAGTGATCTTAAAGAATTAACACTACAGGACTTGTATGTATGGAATGTGCTATTGTTTGGTCTTTTTTTTACTATGTTAAAACCACTTCCAACAGACAAATGGAAAAATGGATTCATGTCACCAAAAAAGTGGACCAAGACTGAGTTCCAAGTTTGAGAAAGTTGACACTCAAATGATGCGAGTCCTCTTTCATACTGTGCAATGCTTGTGGCAAATAGGGGTCACATAGTGTTTAAATAAAGTTTTGTTTTCTACAAACTCTAACGAGTGCTCGTTCCTACGTGTTTTTTACAAAGGGGTCTGAAACGAGACGTAACACTGAGTCCAGACAGATTAGAGCAGAATCATTTTGTAGAAATGCTGGAGCAGGTGATGGGAAAGGCCTGATTTATAGGAGCTTATTACCGGCTTGCCTTAACATCTCTCACACATCAAATGTAACCCTTTTCATTACAGCATGTGTCTGCAGGCTATTGTTAAACCATACTGACATTCCTCGCTCACCCTGTCTGTGTGTGAGCCTCACAAGAGCAGCGATTAGCATAATCCTGCATTTAATTAATGGTGGCTAGCGTCATACGTCAACGATGGCTTGCCAGTGGCGTCTCTGTGTCTCTACGTGCACACGACAGATTAGCAGACACGTAGCGTTTGATATATCATTCAATCTGGTATACTGCTGAACATTCCCTTGACTTTTCTGAATGTTTCTCCATAAGGGGGACCAGATTTTCAAAGCTAAAAACTGGGACACTTAAATTTTGACTTTTGATAACAGTTTTAATTGAACAAAGTGCAGCAGCTGCAGAAATAATATTTGAACATCTAAATAGTAAAGACAACATTTAACTGACCTCTTGTTTTAAGCTCTTGCGTTAATCTCAACTTTCTTTTAGACATGTTGAACGAATGAGTCACTTTAGTCTGATATAATATAATAGAGTATAAGCTTTAGGGAACACCTATCATCAATGATTGGGCCAAATTGAGCACTACTTCATGGGCATGTGATACACTGTTGTGTGTTTTAATTGGTCTATTTCCATCGCTATGACAACTTTGTGATTGACATACAAACAGCCCAAAGACAATGAGTCCTGTGTGCTGTAAACCATTACATTGGTTAAAAATCGGGACAATATAATGGGTTTCTAAATATCCTCAGGGACACGGGACAAAGGGCTCAAAACCAGGACTGTTCCAGGCAAATCGGGACGTCTGGTCACCCTAGGTTAGCCTGTAGTTTGTATTAACACTATGCTAGCATAATGGCTAAGTTTTAGTGTGTTTTAAAGGAATGTAAGCTCTAAGCTATTAAAACTGACATTAGATTAGTTAACTTCAGATAATTTAGCTATTGGACGCTATTCATACTACATGCTAGCCAACCAATTGTTTTTCCTTTTTGCTATAAACACTGCATTCCTGCATGTAGTATTCTGTCAGGGTTAGTTGAGAAATCAGCTGAACTCTGCCCCCTCACCCCTAACACGCTAGTGTTAGCATTTAGCAGTAGTGGAGGAAGTACACAAACCAATGGTTTACCCAAGGTAAACCATTACTCCAGTAAAAGTTAGACTGCTACTTGAGTAAATGTACAATCATATTTGCTTTCTAATATTCTTATTGGACTGTGGTAGCCTAGTGGTTAATGTGCTGTACTATGGACCAGAAGGTCCAGGGTTCAAATCCCACCTCTGCCAATGTTGGGTCCTTGAGCAAGACCTTTAACCCACAATAGATGTATGTTTGTATCAATTGTAAATCGCTCTGGATAAGGGTGTCTGCTAAATGCATACCATAACCGTACTTAAGTACCAAAAGTAAAACTATCATGATGAATTACAGCTCTAATGTCCTATTGTAATTTTTGTAAAAAAAACAATCACGTAATCAATTAATTTTAGGTGAAAAGACTCTAGTGTCACTCTTGGTATACCAACAGTCTTAACAAAATGTCATTCCTTAGTCCAACAAGTCAAAACAAGTTCTAAACAAAGTTATACACTACCTGGCCAAAAAAAGGTCACACAATATTTCCTTGGACCTCCTTTAAATTTGATTAGAGCATGCATTCACTGTGGCATCGTTTCCACAAGCGTCTGTAATGTCGCAACATTTATTTCTGTCCAGAGTTGCATTAATTTTTCCCTAAAATCTTGTATTGATGATGGGAGATTTGGACCCACTGCCTTCTCCAGCACATCCCAAAGATTCTCAGTGGGGTTCAGGTCTGGACTCTGTGGTGTCCAATCCATGTGTGCACATGATGTCTCATGCTCCTTGAACCTCTCTCTCACAATTTGAGCCTGATGAATCCTGGCATTGTCATCTTGGAATATCCCCGTGCCATCAGGGAAGAAAAATCCACTGATGGAATAACCTGGTTGTTCAGTATATTCAGGTATCAGCTGATCTCATGCTTTGGGCTCATAATGTTGCTGAACCTAAACCTGACCAACTGTAGTAGGAAGCCCTGGTTCATAGCACTAACCCCACAGGTGGTGACCGTTTTTATGGCCAGGCAGTATACCTTGATTAGTGTGTTAATTTTTATATGCACACAAAGCCAAAATAAACGACAGGTTTCGCATAATGTAGTTGAATAAAAACTAACGTTTGCAAATTACATTTATTTCATTACTGTCCACCAATGGCATTTAGTTAAAGAAAACAAATCGATTGATTGCACAGCATCAAATTTATATTCCTGTTATGGGAACTGCTAAGCAGTAATGTTCACAAATCCAGTCAAGAGTCCCTGGCATGAGAGTCTGAAGCGAGTGAGTCGAGTTGTGAATCAGTAAGTAAAGGACTAAGTGTCTCAAGTCCCCATATCTGCTGCATATACATAATTAACTCGCTCTATAATTCACACATTGGAACTATGGATACGAATTGAAGGTTTACTGGCATCATGATTCAATGCAATCCTTGGCTCCATGAGTCAGACTTCACTAATGTCTGGCAAAGCAGGCATGAAATGCGACGTACCAGTACCCTTCACTCTGCACTATGATTCAGAATGATTGCATGATTGGCTCCAAGGTTCAGAGTCAGAGGTTCCAGGAACCCTGGAGGAAGCTATGAACATAAAATATGAGCTTATATTGTAAATCTATATCAAATATTTCATCCTCATTGGTAAAAACGAGAAACTCATTAAGAGAAGGTTGTGGACCTGCACAGAATCAGGAATGGCTATCAACAACAACAGCATCCTGTGAGGACTGATGAAGATTTAGAGGATGACTAACACAAACTGTGCAACAACAGATGAGTTAATGTCTCTGACTTTACATCTAAAAGGTGGAGCTTTGCTTTACAGTAGCTGTCTAATAGAGTGAACAATGCGTGCACACACTGTTTAAAAACACTCCAGCAGCACTGTTGTGTCTGATCCACTCACACCAGCACCACATTAGTGTAAGCGTCGTACTGAGAATCAACCACCACCCAAAGTCACTGATCTGTGCTGGTCCTGACTGTTAGAGAACAGAGTCAAGGCTGTAATTGCAGAACTAAAAAGTGCATCTATGGTAAGAAGAACTGGTAACCCGGACCATGAGGGGAGAACCATGGAGGTGAGCCTAATAAACTGATGGGTGAGTATATAATGAGGAGGATGGTAAGATGATCTTTGTGTCAAGGAAACGTTTTAGAACAAGAGGAAATCACAATGTGAAGCCTGATCTTTGCAACATTTAATTGGAACTACAATTAATAGAGAAACAGAATCATGTGATGAGGTCAAATGTCACATTTGTTATGATAGGGACTGCATACAAAGAAAAGCACCTGATTCACACTGCCAAAGATGATGGATCACTGAAGCTTTGGGGCTGTGTTGCTGCTAGTGGTGCAGGACCACCTGAAAAAAATCAACAGCATAATGAATTCCACCACATACCAAGGATTTTAGCTTGGCCATTGGCAAACGCTTTGGTAATATTATGACCACACAGCAAAACCCACACAAAGTCCATTGTAATGGAATTCTCAGTTTCATGGTTGGAACCCAATTACATACCTGTGGTGTGAACTGGAGACACATCGAAGACCCAAGAATATCAATGGACTGGAAATGTTGGTCAAAAATCCCTAAAAGTGTCCAGTGTTTTGAAGTATTACAGAAAGCAAATCAGTGCTGTTATTCTCATCGGGAGAGGCATCACCAAATATTAAAAGGGGTGCTGAGGTTTTTGGAACCTATGTATAAAAACTGTGCTACTAATGAAACTGTTTGTGGTTAGAAAACAGTGGAGCTTAAAAATGGAGCTTACCCATAGTGTGGCATGCTGGTGTAAGGGTGAGCACCGTGTTCGAGTCCCGTCCTCACCACTCCCTGTGTGTGGATTTCCTCTAGGTACTCAAGTTTCGTCCCATTCCAAAGACATGCAGAGGCTAGTTGGAGACTCTTGACATGTCCCAGGGTGAGTGTACGTGTAATGGACTGGCACACTGTCCAGGGTGAGTTAGGCTCCGGCTCCGATTAGTTTTAGACCACAGTAATTTTGCCTGTGACGTCCATTTGATCAGTAACCATAGTAGTTATTGTTGTCAGATACAGATTGTAGTCCATCTGGATCTCTACATACTCTTAGTCTCCTTTACTCTGTTCTCTAACGGCCAGGACCCCGTTAGGTCAGGTACTATATGGATGGTGTACCATTATCAGTACTGCAGTGGCACTGAAGTGGTGGTTGTGTGTTAGTGAGTGTTGTGCTGGTATGAGTGGTTCAGGCACAGCAGAATTTGCTCACTTTTCCATTCATTTTTGCAATCCAGGCAATCTACTCTTACACACTGCTGTGATCGTTTTTTTACAATTACATCACTCACAAGCATGCTGTTTATTTGTGGGCACTTTTATTTGTTTTGCTCTTATGAACATTTTATTGGTATTTTTGAATGATCTGTACTACAACGTAGAAACACAATGCAACTATATTCTCGGTGGGTAGCCCAGGATGAGTGGCCTTGGTCCTCCCTGTGTCCACATGAGTTTACTGGGGGTCTTCTGGTTTCCTTCCAAAGTCTAAAGACATCCAATAATTTAACTGACTATGCCAAACTGGCCCGAATTGAGTGTGTAAATATATATGTAGAGTGCCTTGCAAAAGTATTCATACCCCTCAACTTTTCCACATTTTTAACGTAAATGTACTTTATTGGGATGTTATGTGATAGACCAACACAAAGTAGCAGGTATGTGTGAAGTGAAAAGAAAATGATATATGGTTTTCAAAAATTTTATTAAATAAAAATCGAAGTGTGGCATTCATTTGGATTCAGCCCCCCTGTACTCTGATACCCCTATATAAAATCCAGCA
>JAVSBU010282238.1:0-11485 GCA_033118015.1 Loricariichthys derbyi | reverse complement strand
TAACAATGTCTGCATATGATTGGATATTCATGTCACATGGTGCTGCTGCCATCGATGGGGGCATCTGGTATCCATACTGCCATCTTGGCTCTCTAAATGAAAAAGCCATAAGCTCATAGTGCAACCTAGCTCATCATCATCTGGACATTTTATTGCCCAGAAGCCACTGTGGCAATTAGAAATGACAGATTTCATCTGGCTGCACATTATTTAAAAGTAATTATTGTTGGGGGTTTTTTTAATAACAGTTTTAACATCAACAATAATATATTTATTAGCATTTAAAATATGTGCAATGTTATTAGCACTGCTGTTCATTATATTCATTTATTTGCTAATTATTGTAATAAGTTTGTTTATTTATTTGTTTGTTTATAATATAAATCAGTTTTATATACAATATACACAGTGTGTGCAATTATAAATACAACTACAATAACTTCTATTACTAATACCAATATAACAAATATTATACTGTACATTATTACAATAATTTGTTTAGCTTTTTGTCATATATTTTATATTTTATTGTTATTAATATTATTATTTTTGTACTAATTCTACTACTAATTATTAGGTGATAATATAAAGACCAAATGTATGAGGATGGTTAACATTAATTTGATCAATCTGTATAACAGAAATCTAACACAATGGATGCACACATAAGATCTCGCTCTTCTGAGGTTTAACTGATCCATCGCTTTATTTGAAAACCATATTAATAAATTATCTAGAAATGAGCTGGTTTTATGTGTGGGTTATTGTGGAATATTACTGACTAGACATGTAGATATTGCAAGGATTTCATCACAATTTCAGGATATTTGACTGATTTTTCTTTTTCTCATTCCAATCCTGCACCTGCGGAAACTTGTTTGTGGATGCAGACATGGGTTCTTTATTAAAGTAGATAATTGAAGCACCTCTCATTTAAGAATAGGCATTTCAAAAGGATCAAAGCACAGCTTAATTACAAATTTGAGGCAAAAGCATTTTAGAAGTGAAACAACCCTGAACCAGACATGCTTACATAACCTTACTGACATCTGCCTTATATAATTTCTTTACACTCTTTTTATTTGCCTTCCAGATGTGCTTATTTTCCTCATGTTTTTCATGAATTGTGTGCTTTAGCTTAATTCTGATTACCTTCCCTTAATAACCTAAATCCTGTGTACTTATGTACACATTCTCTCTCTCACTATAGGACATACAAGATTCCAACAAATATAAAAGAAGCCACATAGCCACACAAATACCCCCCAAAAAATGAAATAAATAAATAAATAAAAACTGTTGTTCCACTAATTAGCATTCTGGGACTGGGGAGCCAATAGGACAAGACTATAGAAATTAAAGTTGGATATTACTTAAAGTAGTCAGTGTACAGTCAACAGTCAAGCATGGTGGTGGTAGCATCATAGTCTGGAGTTGCGTGAGTGCTGCCGACACTGAGGAGCTATGAGATAACATATACTGTGACATTCTGAAGCAGAGCATGACCCCTTACCTTCGGAAACTTGGCCACATGGCAGTTTAACATGAGACCAACCCAAAACACACCTCCAAATAATAACCACCTTATTGAGGAAGCTGAAGGTAAGGGTGATGGACTGGCCTAGTATGCCACCAAACCTAAAACCAATGGAGGACAAGTGGGGCCTCCTCAAGAGGAAGGTGGAGAAGTGCAAGGTGTAAAATCCACCAGCTCCATGATGTCATCATGGAGGAGTGGAAGAGGACTGTATAAATACAACTGGAAAGAGTCATGATCCGGGCATCGGGAGTGTGTGGACCTAAGCTCCAGGGGTGAGTAGCTGCGCCTCCGTGCGACAGGCGAGGATGACCGTGGAGGTTTGGGCGGTAGCGCCCTTTGGGATGCATTAACCTTACTAACGTTACCTTAGACCTCCTGGTCCTACACCACCTTCTCCTCTTTGCAGGAGGGGCAGTACCAGTCAACCCTGCCAGACGCTTCTGTCGAGGGGTTACCGCCAGTGTGGCCTTGCCACCAGTCATGGTCATGTAGCGCGTCAGGCGGGGGGGGGGTGTGTTGAGGTGGGCTGGTACAGGTCCACAGACAGGGCAGGTGGGCAGCAGGTAGAGTATTAACAAAAGCCTTAAAGGTGGTGTGTTAACAATAAACAATAAGCCTTAATGGTGGCGTATTAACAATAAGCCTTGATGATGAGGTGCATGTAGAACACAGCACAGAGGCTCAAAACTAGTGGTGAATAAACCTCAAAAAAGCGATGAATTGTGAGCCGTTTAAAGCTCACAAGAGTGGTGAATTGAGCACAAAAGAATCAGCATATAAATGCTCAAAGGGTCGATGACAAAATGCATGAAAACAGGTTATGGGCATGACGAGGAGCTTAGCGGGGAACTGGTTTAAATAACGCTGGTTCCAGCTGTTTCAAATCAGCATTAATTTGAGTTTCGTGCCCGTTGCTTGTTGGGAGTTGTAGTTCCCACAGATGGGTTTGTGATAGAAAGGTAATATGTAATATGAAAAGGTAGGGATTCTGACAGTGTAATTAGAAAGAAGGTGTAGTCATTATACCAATTCATTAATGGCATAGCGCTCAGTTAAATAATTATTACTGGCATTTGGCTACCTCATTAATTTCCTTTGACAGTACATAACTAGTTTTGGTCTTTACATTCCCAGTTTCTTTGTTTCTAATCCCCAGTACTATTTGCAGTGCATTTCGCCTGGTGTTTCCTAGTCTAGATTTGTCCATGGCTCCCTAATTTAAAGTATGGCTGTGCCTTTGATAACTGTTTTACTGTGATCACAACCTCACTATAGATACTGACCATGAATCTTGTTTAGGGGTAAATGAGACACTGCTAGATTACTTCCACCTGTGTCTGAGTTCGCATTTCATAAATCGACTAATTTGCTGGTTCAGTAGTTTTTCACTGGGCAGGAATGAGGGATCCCGTAATGGAAGAGATGAATGGTGCAATATGCAAAATGTGCTGCAGGACACAAGACAGTTTTTGTACATTTCCAGGCATGAGATCTTTTCCAGCCTGATTCACCAGGATCAACATTGCTGACTAGGGGCACACAGGGACGCAAGACAAGCTGTTCTATGGAACGGCTGAAAATCCTTTAAAAAAGGGCTGAATGCTAGGAAGAAAATCCTCTTGGCTATTTTAGATACTTTAACTTCACAACTTTTTCTGACTAAGGAACCAAACTAGAGAAAGAAATGTAATAAATTAATGATTGCAATATATATATAACATTTTTGTTGTTGTAAATGTTTAATTTGTGCTTAATACTGTAGTAGGGATGCTAGGGACTGTGGTACCCTAGCAGTTATGGTAATGCCTATGGACCAGAAGGTCCAGGGTCAAATCCCACCTCTGCCAGGCTGCCACTCTTGGGTCCTTGAGCAAGGCCCTTAACCCACAACTGCTTGGTTTGTAAGAATATATTTGTCATCAGATGGCGTTCCCGCTCTCAGGCCACTAGAGGGCAGAGACAGACCTCCAACCGCGCCAAGACAAACGCGAAATCGTGCAGGAGCACAGAGTAATTACTTCTGATGAGGAACACCTGTATGATTGGCTATATAATGACAGCGTTCGGCAGGGTTCCTCACTGTGTTCTTGATTACTCCATGCATCATTGCCATTGGCATTTTTCTCTCAGCATTTGTCGTATATTCAGCATTCTACCATCTCAGGTTTTTCTCTTTCTTGCGTCATCGGGTTTTTTCGCTCGCGTTCGGCTTCGGGCATTTTCATTTGCTTTCAGCTTTGGGATTTTCTACTCGTGTTAGACTATGGGTTTTTTGGCAGCTTTTCAGTTTTGTTTAGCAAGTTCCTTGCTCAGTTTGGCCCTCGGGTTTTCATTTGCCAACTTTCTCCAGAGCTTTGCTCTGTACTCCCTTCCCCTCCAGTTGCTTATTTCATTTTTTGCTCAAGCTCTGTCTTGCTACCTTAGTTCAATCGCATTCTCGTTCCCCTCATTATTGTACGCCTTTTAGTTTTCCCCATTCTGGCCTTTTCTCTCATCTGTCCCTTACAACCACCTTGGAACTTGTCCATTCCCCTAGGGATGAAGGTACCACCTCTCCTGCCAAGGGGGAGGCGGAGTAGGTTCCAGGAGGGCCGAGGTAACTGTTAGGGCTCTAGATAGAGTAGGGTCAGATGGCACCCACTTCAATCATCACCGTATCACATTCAACGCCTATGCTGCGCCTCCTATTGTTCATCCCCTGCGCTTAGGTCCTTCTTCTGCCCACATGACGATATTATTGTAGGTCGCTCTGAATAAGGGTGTCTTCCATAAATGTAATTCACTTGTGTATTCTCTTAGGCAAAAAAATGGGGGGACCCTAAATATTAAGCTTTTAATGGTCTTAGCAGCAAATAATAATTAAACCAAGAGATAAAGTAGTTTTAGAATATAACTTAATAGGGATTTGCTGTGCCTTTATGTTCTTGTAAATTTCAAAACAGCTAATTTTGCAATAACAAGGATTAGCCATGTGGTTTCTGACAGCAACCTGTGGTTTATGTTTTGTATAAGAACAAGATTTAAAGGAATTTCCCTGTTTCCATCTCCCACCAGGTAACTGCCGCTACAAGCAGCACAGAACAGATGGTGGCGCAGGTCTCAGGAGTGCAAGGTTGATGAAGGTCAGCAAACCTGTTTATGGATAAAAAGACTCATTTTTTACAAGAAAATCAAATCAATTATTCCCTACTCTCCAGTAGCTCTTAAAATTAGAGAAAGATAAATAGACTACAATACAAATAGTGAAGCCGCCCATACTAAACAGCAGCACTGCTGAAATGAAGTCAAAAGAACCGGCAGCATCCTGAGTAATTAAAACAAAGATCCAGTATGCTTTTAGAGTGCATTGATTCTTTGCGACAAGATTAATATAAAATCAAACCTCCATTATACTCCTGCTATGAAACCTGTCACGATCTAGCACGTTTATTTTAGAACGTCAAATGTGTGTTTTTTTAATGAGCAAGTTCTGTTGATTCTTGCTTTTTTAGTATTGGGACATGTGAAGACCAGAAAATGATCTAATATTTGAGACCTTTTAATAATAATAATAATAATAATAATAATAATAATAATAATATGGTCCATTTTTGGTAGCCCCTTTCTAATACCCAGGGTCGCGTTAAATAAGTTTTAATTCATTAAGAAGCAGAAAAATGATAATATTGCAAAAAGAGGCAAGTTTTTAGCTAAGTTTTAAGTTTATTAAAAGTTTATTTTTAAGCGTAGTAGCATTTAGTCACACTATATGTACAATGCAGGGTCTTGTTTAGTACTGAGCAAAAAGTGAGCTCAAGCACACTAAGCAAAAACATTCAAAAATTTAATTATTAAAAAAAAGACGAGCTCTCTGGAGACTTACTATCTGGTTTATTAAGCATCAGCATTTTTGAAGCGTATCGCTTCAATTTCAAACATCAGCTTCTGCTGATAATTATAGAACTGAATATTGGAATGATCGTGTATGATATTGATGTTTATATACTGATGATATATAAATGTCTTCACAAACCCAGCTGCACCAGCACGGCTCTAATGTTAGAGGGTCGAGACGGCGCTCGGTGCGTTCAAAGGCAGGGACTACAACTCCTAATATGCAATAGGTGCACCGGGCGCGCATCGGCAATTAAACGCTGATCTGAAACCCCTGGAATTGATGTTATTTAAGCCAGTTCCTCCCGACACTCCTCGTCACACCCTTGAACTGCACCCATGCGTTTTGCCGACCTCCACGTTATATGCAGATCGCTTTTTGAGCTGATAATCGTTTAGGCTTCCTCGTTAGCGTCGTACGCTACGTCACATGTGCTTCTCACGTTTTTGCCATCTAAGCCTTCCTTGTTAGCGTCTTACGCTACGTCAAGTGCACTCCTCACATTTTTGCCATTTAGGCTTCCCTGATAGCGTCTGATGCTACGGCACACGCCTTCATGTTTTTGCTGTCTAAGGCTTCCTCGTTGGCAACCTACGCTACGTCACAGACCCTCGCGTTTTTGCCATCTAAGGCTTCCTTGTTAGTGCCTTATGCTACATCACACGCCCTTCACATTTTTGCTGTCTAAAGCTTACCCAGTGGCATCTTAAGCCCCGTTTACACATAGACAGTTTAATCGGCAGGTAGTACGTAGGCCTAAGTTCACCGAATAACGGAGGGTTAAATTGCGGTATTACAGGAAGGGAGAGGATCAAACGTCAATTAAAACGGTGTCATGCGCATTATCTGGTCTTCTCCGGGAGCGCGCCTGGAATTATTCAACATGTTCAACATTTTTGCCGTTTAGGCTTCTCTGATATCATCTTATACTATGTCACATGCCCTTCACGTTTTTGCTGTCTAAGGCTTCCTCATTAGCAACTTGTGCTACATCACACACCCTTCACGTTTTTGCCATCTAAGGTTTCCTCGTTAGTGTCTTACACTACATTACACGCCCTTCACATTTTTGCTGTGAAAGGCTTCCTCATTACTGTCTTACGCTACGTCACATGCCTTTCACTTTTTGCAGTAAAAATCTTTCTCATTAGCGTCTTACGCTACGTCACACGCCCTTCACATTTTTGCTGTCTAAGGCTTCCTCGTTAGCATCTTACGCTACATTAAATGCCCTTCATCTAAGGCTTATCCGATAGCATTTTACGCTACGTCACGCGCTCTTCGTGTGTTTTTATTTTTGTGATTTATTTTAATATTAATTATTATAAAATGCATTTAATCAATTATTTTTAACTAATTATGTATTTTTTATTAAATAAATATATTTATTTATTGAAATAATATGTAGAAAGTTAAAGAAAAGCCATAAAATTATCTGGACATATTTATGCTATGCCAGCATTTGTCTTTGTTAACTATTACGTATCTTTTGATCATTTGGCTGGGTTATGGCTTCATGGCTTTGTCTTGTAGTTGTTTTCTGTTAGTAGTCAGAGATGGTCAGCAGCTTGAAACCATGGTAGGTTGTTAATTGTATTGAATCGTGTTTCCATGTTTTTCCCATTTCCTCAATCCACAATGCATTGCTAATCCAAGATGTTCAACAATCATATTATATCAGCACTATCCCCTTCAGCACAAGCACCAATTGAAACAGAGAGCTTTCCAAACACAAGTTATACATTCATATTTCAGCGAGGAAAATAAGGAAAACGAGAGCTGGTTTGCCTGGAGGGTTCTTGAGGGCTTCAAAGTTAGCGGAGTTGCAAAACATAGTACTGTATATGATTTGCCCCCCGCACTAAAAAAAACAAAACAGGAAAATGGCCACAAGGTGGAAGCGAGAAGTCAAAACTAATTGACCACAGCAGATAGTGCAGTCCTGGACCTGGAGGCACTCATTTTACTTATTGTCATGAAAGGAAATGAGTGCTGACTTGATGAGTGCAGATGGCGTGGGATTCCTCTGTGATACTTTTTGTGCTCATATGTAGTGGCACAGAAGTCCTGTTATGAGACGCCAATTTGTGTTGGAGAAAACAGATTGTGTTCTTTGTATGGCTTGTGTAGTTTTTCTTTTCTTGCAGTGGGACTAGTGATGCACTATTCTATCTTTGCGCTCTGTTCAGATCTGATCTTTCTTCTGACACGAGTCATGTCCGTGCTGGTGTGTTCCACCCGCTATGTGGTGGTAGTGGGGTGGGCATGCCAGCTTCATTTTTGGGATGAAGGTAACACCCCTCTTTTGAAGAAGAGGGGCAGTGTAAAGCCAGAAGGCGTGAGGTATGGTAGGGCTTAGATTGGTAGAGTAGGGACAGTGCCTTTTTCCCCGGTGGCATATGCCCCCCTCCAGCTCCATCCTGGCCCCCCCACATGGTTGTCTGGCACTGTGACCCAGAACAGATCTACATGGCAGCGACCAACTAATGCCCCCTGATGTGACTGTTGGGCACAGTGAGTGAGGTTACCCACAGGCTGGCGCATTGCTGATGGCCACTGAACATGACCTCGTCATCCTGTGCATCCTAGTTCCCGCTGGCCCCGTGGGTTAGCCGGTAAGGCTTTTTGGTTTTGTTTTTATTGGTTTATTATTGTTTGAGTTCTAGTTTATTTGATTACATCTGTGTTGGGGTCCTCTTTAACATCTTGCCCCCAACTCATGACAGTACAATTATTTCTCAGTCTCTTTATGAGAATACAGCCAGAAAATACAGGAAATTTATTTGCAGTATTAAGAAACTGAAAGATATCAGGAAAAAAACAGCTTCTGTAGGCTAGAATGGCAAGTATTTAATGTGACCTTGTCTTACACTTGAGCAGTAGCAATATGTAGCAGCTTCATCAGGAAGCCAAACTGTCCTTTAGAAGCTTATTGAGGAATGATTTTTGGAAGGAAAGCAGCTGGGAAACTCTTACGAGGATGTATAAGTACAAGCAAAAACAAACGATTAATGCAGGCATCCAAAGAAAAACTCTTTTCTTTATGCATACTTTGCACAGGCTCTCACAGCTTCTGCACGCTTTCCATTTCCTGGCTCTCTTCTGAAATACCAGCTTGCGTCATAACTATGACAGGCTGTGCTGTCACAAAAAAGACAGTTTTTCACTCTGTAAATGTGTTTGTGTGTGCGGGGTGTAGAGGGGAGGGGCTGAGCGGACCAATGAGCTGTATGTAGCTTTAAGGAGAAATTATTTCAGTCATCTATAATTGGTGGTTAGTGTTGATGTTAAATTAATCAGCACAAGGAAAATACTTCAGTGTGTTGGCTGTTTAGTCAATACCATACACATACTGCTGTACTGTCCCAGGTATGTATGCTCTTGCAAAATTCATGGTTAAGTCCTATTTGGGATGTCATAGCCATGACAATATAAGTGTATAATATAATGGTTGACATAACCTTGTATTAGCCCAAGTGGAAGCTGATTTTCTACTTCTTCCTCTATACCCTTTAGCCAGATTTTGGGTAGACTGTACCTTCTCTTGGCTTACTTGGTGTGGTCTGACTGTGGCATTTGGTAATGTAGTCTGTGATCCAGGAGCCAGCAGGATATCAAACCACATCGCCTTAAGTTTGTTTCATAGTTGGAGGGGCCAAGTGGTGTTAAAAGCACCATAGAACAAGATCCTGTGGTTCCGTCTTCACCCAACCATGAATAGGATCTGTGAAGCATATAAATTACAGTGTCCTCCAGCCCTAAGTGTTTCTGGTGTACAAACAGTAGGGCGTCTTGTTAGTCTGTACACAAGGCTTCAAGCTTTCTGAGAATCATTCTTTCAAATGTCATTATATGGGAGTCCCACTGACCTTTACTTTTTAGGTCCTATCTTTGGGACTGGAATTAAGCAGGAGGTCTTCCAGAGCAAAGAATCTTTTTTAGTTTTAGAGAAAATAGAGAATGCCCTCAAGCAGTCTTCTCTGCTTACTTCTCTAGTAAGCAGAGAAGACAAAAATGTCAAAATAATAGTATACCCGGGAGAAGGAGCACTAATTAGGTTGAGAGTTCAATCAGCAAACCATCTGAGCTGGCAGTGTTGGGCAAGGAACGATTTTGCATGTTGTTGTCCTGTCTGTTGGTCAGGTCCAGGTCCTTCACCACCAACCATTATATTTCCACCGTGAATGCAGCCAGTGACGGTTCTCATTCCATTTCCAGCTGTAAATATGTTCTCTCTTTTAATATTTATTTAGTTTCTGTTAACTGAAAATACTACCATGAACTTATTAATTGGAGAACTTTGGTAATTATATATATATTACCTAAGCTGCCAGGAGTATGGGACCATTTATGAGTCTTGGTCTTCCCAAGATTTCTTCCTTATAATGTTTAGGCAGCTTTTCCTTGCTTAACGACTCAACAGTGGCAGCTTGGCAGAGGTGAGATACCTGCTGCTTTTACTTTTGACTTGTTATGCACACAGTGTCTGCCCAAGAATGGATGGCCTAGTTTTAGGATACATTCTTCATACTGGCAGATTCAGTAAGTTTTTTTTTGTTTTTTTTTTAACTTGATTTTGTTTGTAATGTAATATTCTGTAGCTAAAACATTTAAAAATAAATATCTGTGCTTTTTATTATTTGGTACATTTTTAAAGAAGGCTCAGTAGCTTTGATTAATCTATTTGTGTTGTGGTACGGGGGAGAGGACCTAACTATTGGGGAGTAACAACAGGGGGTGCAGTGGACACACTTAGTGTGATGCAAGGTCGGCTGTGGTGGGTGCCTTCTGACCCTACACTACCTATGGCCCTCGTGGTTACCTCGGCCCTCCTGGAACCTACTCAGCCTTCCCCCTTGGCGGGAGAGCGCGTACCTTTATCCCTACAAGAGTGGGCAACTACATTAAATGCCACCACTGAGGTGGGCGTGGAAGAAAAATGAGGGGAGAAGGGAAATGGGAGCGGAAGGGAAAACTAAAGTGCGTATAATAACTAGGGGAGCGGAGAACTCGAGTAAACTAAAGTAGCGAGACAGAGCTCAAGCGAAAAACAAACTAGCAACCGAAGGGGAAAGGAGAACTGAGGTTCAGTGCAAAACTCTGAAAACGGCAGTGAACAAAAAGGGTGAGGGCTGCACATACCAAACTTCATGCAAAATGGAACCTAAAGGCTGCCAAAAAAAACTGAGGCTGAGCGCTAGTGAAAAATCCCGAAACTGAAGACATGTGAGAAAAAGCAGAAACCAAATACACGAGACGACCTGAGGATGCAAGAAGGAATAACATGGAAAAATGCAGAGATAAGTAAACTTGAGGATAACACCAACGGCCATGACATGCGTAGCTATCAATGACGCGACGAGGAACTCCGTCAAACGCTGTCATTTTATAGGTGTCCGTTCAGGTGTTCCTCATCAGGCGTGATTGCTCCCTGAGCCTGCATGATCTGACGTTCGGGTGGTTATTGGGCCGGCTCTGCTTTCTAGTAGCACAAGAGCCAGAGCAACCGGTGGTGAAAATTTGTTTATCTTAATTGTGTCTATTTTATTATTTAGCTGATTCTATTAAGGCAGATGCAACTCTGTCTCAGGTTGCACCCTGTGTCACTAGCTGGGCCCTGATTCTCCCCCCGATCCTGACCAGGCTAAGTGGATAAGACAATGAATGAATGGTATCTGCATCAACAGCAGTTATAAATGATCAGTTTAAACTCAGCAGTTTTGGTAATGTTAATGACATTATTTACTCAGTGAAATCCGGTTGCTAATAAAGTCCAGGACCCAAATACCGGACCCAACAGCGGCAGCTTGGCAAAGGTGGCATCTGAACCCTGGAGCTTGAGGCTACCAGAATTGCAGTACAATGTTGTACTGTGTTAAAGTATAAAGTCATTTGCATGTTTGAAAGTTTTAAACAAAATGTATGTACTGACATTATATGCCGAATTTAACAGAGATCTTAATATATCTATGGTAAATATACGTAGGACACTACATAGATACAGTGGGGAGAACAAGTATTTGATACACTGCTGATTTTTAAGGTTTTCCCACTTGCAAAGCATGTAGAAG
>JAVSBU010282130.1:0-11485 GCA_033118015.1 Loricariichthys derbyi | reverse complement strand
ATAAAAATAACAATACTGTGGTTATAGCGTCCACTCTGCACCAACTCATAATCAGTGCCTGTGAATGAAGAATGTGACAGGGGTACACTCGGATAATTTTTTGTATGTTCTAAACAGTATGCGATATCAAAACGTCCCTTTATATGAAGTAGACATGGCCTACTACCACCTGATGCATTTTCATGAAATTCTACCATTGGGCAGATTTTGGCCAAAACCATACCTAGCTCTTTAAACTGAAACAAATGTTTTCAAAGCCTATAGATTTTATAAAGTCATTCTCATTCATTTACAGTATTTTACATGTGTAATTATAACATTGCTGCTTTGTTATGCCTGGTATCGTTGCTAGGTTACTTGTGTATATGGCACAGAATACCTGAAGAGCTTTAGTCAGAGTGACATTCGTCCAATAATTCCAATAAGTATCCAATAATAATTCCAATAAGTCTCTCAGCCAATCAAATTGCGGGGTCGGAACCAACTGTGGTATAATACTTCTTGATATATAATACTATACTACTTTTAATTTGTTGATGCATTATCAAGTGAGGTATTCTATTTCCAGGTTTTAAAAATATGAAGGGAATATTTTATTACTCATGGCAGATGAGTCTAATGAGCAGAAAACTGACTGCTGATTCATTCAGGGATGCAATGCAATTCATGACCATATGATGCTGCAGTTCATTCAAAGCACCCTTACAATCTGCAGAGGGGAAAAAAAGAATTGAATGTCAGAGTTGACGGCAGAGAAACATGACTAGAGTGAAAATGAGCTTTAAACAGAATGGCTGTATTAAAACCCGTGATTTTCCCTCAGTGCAATTAAGAGGCAAATCATTCAGGAGGATTAGAACATCCAGGCTGACATCACAATCTTGACAGGCCCACCCTGGCTGAATACTTTTACCCTGCCCTGAAGAGTGTGACTGAGAGAATATGCACAATGAATGACAACCTCCATTTTAATAATGCATTTAAATTTAAAAAGAGCCACAAATATAGCCCAAGTAGTTGATAGAAATAGATTATGAAAAAAATCTATCCCTGCTTTTAATTTTTTGCTGGGGATTAAGGTGACAGTAGTCGGATTCATTCTTACTTAAACTACCAGCGGGGGAGCAGATACTGTGTGCCAAATTGGTATTTCATTTTTTGACCTCCAGGCTGCCTCCTGTAGGGCTAAGGAACAGATTAATCAGACTTCCAACACACCCCTTTTCGCCCACACCACTCCCACGTCTTGAACTATTGACAAATTATGAGCACTGAATTCAACGGTGCTATTATTCAACTGGTCAAGAACATGTGGTAGTTATTATCATAAAAACGGGCTCTTACCAGAAAGGAACTTCATTTCAATAGAGGTGGAAAATCTTTAATCCTAAGAGCACCTGTTGAATGCTCTAAATGTAAATGTGCAGGTATGCACCGTTTAACGACTGCACTATGTTCTGTGAAACAGGGTGTTGACCAAAATGGACACTGATTAGACATTGCCATGGTAATTTTATGCTACTGTAATGTAAATATAAAGGGTATTTTTACAAGAAAACTGTGTGTAAACGCTTAAAACATACCGCTGAAAAAATTAGTGGAACGCTACCATATACACAGCATACCAAAAGAGTTGTTGATGCTCATCACACTGGAAAAGGTTACAAAACCATATCTAAAGAGTATGGACAAGCCAGTGTGCATAACTGATCAATAGCTACCAGAAATGTTAAGTTGCAGTTATTGCTGCTGCACAGAGGGGTTACACCAGATAATGAAACCAAAGGCTCATATACTTTTGCCACTCACTAATATGAAATATTGGATTATTTTTTCAATAAATTTTATCAAGTATAATATTTTTGTCTCATTTGTTTAACTAGGTTCACATTATCTACTTTTAGGACTTGTGTGAAAATCTGATGTTTTAGGTCAAATTTATGCAGAAATATAGAAAATTCTAAAGATTTCACAAACTTTAAAGCACCACTGTATCTCTGAGCACAGTTATACAAAAGTTATATTCATTCTTTATTCATTCATTGTCTTATCTGCTTAATCCTAATCAGGATTGTGCAAAAGCCAGTGCCTAACCGGTGACACAGGGCTCAAGTCGGGGAATAACCACATCTGTGGGCTACACTGCCATCTTTTGGAATTGGTGTATAATGACATAATGTACTTACTGTTTTTAACTATTATTAACATAAAGGCGCTGTCACAGTACCAAACGTGTATTTGCGAACGAGTTGTGACTTTAATTTTGAAATTTCTGCAGTATTTCGCAATGGAATCCAAAAAAATGGCTGCCAACGAAGAAAGTGTTACATAAGCATCAAAGAAGCATGATGGAAATAAAACGATCACATTGCTTATGTGTTGATGAAGATTTGCGGATAAAACAAACAGGTGAATTGCGTTTGAATCGCTAATGTTTTGCAAATGCATTGCGCATGCGTGGCAAATAAAGCGGGAGTTTTATGCACGTCCCGGGAGTGAGTTCCGGACTCAACGTTCACTCAATGTTCAGTCTTTTTAAATGCTTTGCATTGAGGATGTCTGGATTACCACCCCCCCAAAAATAGGAATATATCCGTTGTTTTCTCCTCTAAACTCTCACCGGCAGGAAGCCACTATTTCAGTGGGGCTTTAAACTGCATTGCAAAGCCACAAGCCAGATAATGCATTCCTTCTTCTAATTAGTTTTTGCAGTCTGGTGCAATTGCTATACATCTTGGTTTGTCCATTCTGTGATGTGAACTTCTTGAATGCTGACACTGAAATGAAGGAAATTGAACTTCGCCTGCCTTTTTAAAGTATTTTCAGTGACCGTAATATATATGTTATATACGTGATACGTACACATCGTGTTTGGAACTCATTCCCATGGACGTTGTATTCGTTTCTCTTTCGGTGCATTCATATTTCAATCACAACATGAGCGTTTTATGACCGCAATATATTCTTAATACATGCACTACATAATTGTTTCCAGCAAACCATTGTGGAAATATGCGAATGTAAAACGGAAATGTGCGAATGTATTAAGAACATAATCACAGATGTGTTGTGAAAGAATGGCGGACGTATTGCAGACTCAGAACGGAATTTTTTCCGCAGTCAAATTTTGAGCAACTCAAAATGTTTTGCTATTGCGGATGATTGCGAACATGTGCAGACGTAAAAAGAATGTATTATATGTGAATTACGAAAACGACGAACGTATCACGAATATCAATTTTTTTTTCTCCGCAAGTCATTTACACAGGCAAATTTTGGCAGTGTGACAGCAGCTTCAAAGACTGAACGTTGAGTGGCACGAGCAGACAGCTTATACAGTCCGCAACTCACTCGCGGGACGAGCACAAAACTCCTGCTTTTTTCGCAACGCTTGCGCAATTCAAACGCAACTCATCCGATCTTGTTTTGACTCGTCCGGAGTAGTTTCCGCACTGTTTCGCAATACATACGCATTTGTTCGTTTTACTTTCGCAAGTCTTCCTTAATGCTTAAGTAACAAATTCTTAATTGGCAGCCTTTTTTTGGGATTTCATTGCAGATGACTGCGGACAATTCACATTTATATTCGCAACTCGTTCGCAAGTAGCACCTTAAACGTACAATGGTGCTAGGCTTGCTAACGCTGGGCTTCTATTGAGGTTCATGCTACAGGTGGTGTTACCACCATCATATGTTTCTGTCAACTCGCAACATCTTTTGCACAAAAACGGAGGAAATTTGCTGTTGTGCCGAATTTGGCACAGCTCCCACCAGATACAAGTGTACCAGATACAAGTTCTTCTTGTCAATATAATTAAATTAAAGCTGGATTACCTCAAGCAAAAGCTATTGCACGCAACAGGGGAGCTATAAGCCTAGGACAGCTCATGGTGCAAAAGAACCAGTGTACATAAGGAACTTGAATGCTACATGAATAAAAAAATGTCAAATCAGTAAGCAGAAACCTCCAGATCCCGTTTAATTTTAAATTTCATGACATAATATCTATTACACGGGAAAAGGCTCATTTCAGTCTGTGAGAGGATTTTCACCACCGTGAATTAGCTAAAGTCCTACTTATAAGTGAGGGAGAATAAACAGGTGGTCAAGAACAAACAAATGAGTACTAATTTGAACAGGAAAGGTACAAACTTGCAAATACCATTTACAGTTTGTTATAAATAAGTAACAGAAAGTCCTAAACACAAGCATGAGTAACTTGCACAAAAAAGACTCTAAATACATCAACCAAATTAGTAAAGTTTCTAGTGTAAATGTGAGATAACAAGAAAGTAAGCATCAACATAGTTAGCATTTGAGTGAATGACAAACTTCTGCTCAGTGATGCCAACTTTTGTCAGAGGAAAGTAACTGAAACCTACTTGAAAAGTTGCTCAACTTACTATGTACATATTTCAAAAGAATATATGTACATATTGATTAATGCTTTGATATTCATAAATATTACAAAATTTATACTCCGTTAATTTACCACGCAGACTGAATTTGCTGCTTTATCTCTCGGAGGAGAAGAAAAACAGAACGAGGGGCTCTGCCTCACGCTCATGGCCAGTTTTGGCTGGTCTCTTCTATCAGTGATAGAAAGCTATCCTGCCCCAGATGCAGGAAAACAGGTCCAAACCATGATACTAATGGGATAAGTTTCTTATGCTGGAATGCAGTGTTTTCCTTTCTCCAAACATAAGCATGTTCTTTTAAACCAAAAAGTTCTATTTTGGTCTCATCATTACATTACACTTATCAGTATCACTCTTACTGTCAAGTTATTTGTTTTTTGGTTCATATTACATGTCACTGTGCCATGGATGCCTGGAAAAAAACAAACATGTGGGACAGTAAAGGAGTGGCTCTCAGTCCAATAAGCAATCTATAGCATGTTGGCAGGAGTGAACTGGCACTCTCCTCCTCATTGCCATTGATTTTGTGTCACTTTGTCCAGTGGTGTGGAGACTGATCCAAAACAAAACAGACAATGGAAGAGGCTCAGGTTGTCCACACTCATTAACCTGAGACCGGGCTCCAGAGGATGAAGATAATGAGTGTGTAAGCGCATTGGGGCTGAGGCAGAAGCCATGTTTTGGCATGCAGGCCAACCTGACTAAAGACTCATATGTAAAAGACTAATTGTGCCTGGGGATAATTTAATCAAGTTGTGTCATTAGCGAATCCATTTTCAGCAGTGATGAAAAGTGACAAAAGTGAATCCGGGGGATTTCACTAGGTCAGCTTTATCCATTAACAAAGTCTTCAGCCTGAACTGGAGCAAAGATTGATTTGGAAGCAAGGGATTCTAGCGAGAAGCAGACCAGACCTGTGAGGAGCACAATTTCTGAGCTGTAAAAGTAAAGTATGAACGTTGCAGTGGTCTGCCTGTTCTACGGGTCTAGATGCAAATGCTGCCTCCACAAGAAGTGTTCTCTTGATCAAGTGCATAAACATGAACATCAAGGAGGAGAGGCTTGATTATGGTGGGGGTGAAGAGAAACTTGGCAAGGTCAACCTACATAAGTCATCCTGCTTGCCTCTAGAGTGTTTGAGGTCACCTTGTTAGAATGCATAGCAATGCATCGAAAATCAGCTGTAGTTTGATCCGCCTTTAGAAACCATTAATTTCATGACTCCAAAAATCAATACGGAAGTGTCATGTAGAAATGTGTTTAAAATGAACCCACAACAGAGTGCAAAATCCTGAGGCATTAATACCAGAACCTTTGAAGCTAGGAATGGTAAGGGCACGGGACAAGGTCGAAGGGGTGGTGAAAATTATCTCATCTCTGAAATGTCAGCTAACGGAGCTGAGGCGGAGGGAAAAGAAAGTTGGCAACCAATTTCTCTCAGATATAATTAAAGTCTGAAGCTATGATCTAATTATCAGACAAAAAAAAATACCGTTAAGCACTTCTACATTCATGTCCTTTATTTTTAGGTCATTTAGCAGACACCCTTATCCTGAGTGACATACAATTGACAATAATCCAAGCAACTGTGGGTGAAAAGCCTTGCTCAAGTATCCAACAGTGGCAGGGTGGCAGAAATATTTGAACCATGGACCTTCTGATCCATAATCCAGGACTTAACTATCAAGCCACCATGTCCCAATATACTGTACATGAATTACATTTACATCGTGTAGCAGACATCCTTATCCAGAGTCTTATAATCCAAGCAATTGTGGCTTAAAGGCCTTGCTGAGACCCAGCAGTAGTAGCTGGGCAGATAGAGGTGGAATTTGAAGTCTGGGATTTTGGTCCATAGTGTGGGACTGCAGCAGCCTAGAGGTTAAAGTACTGGATTCAAATCCCAGCTATGCTAACCCAGAACTGCTTGGATTGTAAGACTGTATTAGTTGTAAGCTGCTTTAGATAAGAATGCCTGTTAAATGACAAATGACATACATGTAAATAGTCCATTACTTTAACCACTAGTCTACCACACTTCTAAACATATTTGTGACCTGTTTTCTGCTTTTATCCACAAACCAGCACTAATTTTAATACCAGATTACTTTTATTTTAGACCATTTATTTGCTCATTTATAGGATACATTTGCATAGTGCTGTGCCGTGCCATACCGTAGCATAGAAGAAACAGCTGTAACACATGCTTCAGTATGAAGCAAATTATATAATATTCTACAGAGCGCTCTATAGAATGGCATCACTAAACAGGATACTCTGTACAGTTCGCCATCTAGCCAGGTAGCACAACAGTCTGCTAACAGCTGGGAGAGGTATGTCGCTACAGTAGATTAAAGAACAGAAAACAGTTGAAGGATAAACAAAGACAAAAATTGGAGATGCAAAAAAAGAGCTGTGTCTGAAGTTTGGAAACTTATTGGTTTTAAAAAAATCTGACATAGACCAAAAGTCTATATATTAAAAAAGTTTGTCGAGCCACTATTGGTAACTCAATTTACCCCTTCACCTCAACATAAAATGTGTTAGAATACCAAGACTATGTGATTATGGTCACTGGATTTGATTATGTCAACCTGCAGTGCCAGTGAAACAGTAAAACCGAAGGCTTAGACATCACTTGAAGAAGCATTTTATTGAGGCGCTGCATATGACAGGAAAAGCAAGCAGTGGAGCTACACTATGGTTGCAGTAACAATCGACCTACTCATTGGTATTTTCTTGCTCTAGAGAGTCGAGAGAGATGGCTTCAGAGAAATGGTTAAAACACTGGATTTGAGGTGTCTTACCGGGGTGAAAATATTACAGAAAAAAAGGCATACAGTGGTACCTTGAGATACGAGTTTAATTCGTTCTGTAACCGAGCTCGTAAGTCAGTCAACTCGTATATCAAACAAATTTCTCCCATTTAAAATAAATGAAATAGATTTAATTCGTTCCAGCCCTGTGAAACCTCGCCAAGCCATCCTAAATTATGAAATACATGTTTCTAATTAAGAAACACACGTATAACTTACCAATGCATAACAAAATATATGAAATAAAATTAAAAAAAGTGTTATTTAGTACTGTATTTTGACCTTGAACACAAACGAATGCGGATAATGGAGGGAAGAAGGGATGCAGGTACTATAGACACGTAAACTAAAACAGCACATTCTTTACTTTAAACAAAACTAAAACTGCACTTTCTTTATTTAAAATGAAACCACAAAAACTTTTGATGGCATCCTTTTGTTTAAGGTACAAATTGTAGATGTATTGCAGTCGTGCCAGTTCAATTACTCGTACACCACGCTCATGTTTTTCTATTATTTCTTGCTGTACTTCTATTGACATCATTCTCTTCTCCTTCTCACTACTGGCTGGTGTTGTGTTGCCGATTCTGGACTCGTGTGCCAACTCTCGAACTACCGGCAGCTTCCCGAATTGACTCATATCTCAGAATTTCACTTGGATCTCAAATTAAAATATGAACAGTGTCGTAGCTCGTATCTTAGGAAATTCATATGTTGGGCTGCTCGTATCTCAAGGTACCACTGTATCTCTTATTTTAAGTACGGTTGCACAATAAAAATCGTTTAATTTCTACAACTGTTTTACACCCACTGATTCCTTCATATAGGTTGTAATTTTGTGTGGTGAAGAAAACTCTATAGCCTTTACTTTATAAGTATTTCTTATACTCTATGTACTCCTGACAGTAGAATAACCCACATAACATACATTTATATTCCTGAGACCCAGCCCATTCATTTATGTCCTTCATAATGCACATTCTGTTCACCTGTAAACAGATATTGTAAGACATTTTCCCCTTGGTTCTCAGGAGGTTATAAAAGTCCAGTCATGAAAAAATAACCAAATGCAAATTAAAAATACTGTGATATATCACAAAACTGCCAGAAGATAAAAAAAAAACCATCACACAAATGTTTGTTCTTATTATAACGCATTAGTTTGCATGTACGTGTGATATAGAAATAAAATAAATACTGGGATACAGATCCATGCCTGAATAAGTTGAACTGAATGTTATGAGTAAAGAAGGCTGAAAGTAGGTGAAACGTTTACACAAAGCCTCCAATACAATGCTTTACTTTCACCATTAGAGCTTGCAGTAGGAGAAGTGAGTTACTTTAATATACACCATTTCTATCTCTCACATGAGAAACACAAATGTATTTGGGACATCTCTAACATAAGAAAACATAATAGGGCTCCCATATGTCTGCTTGATTTTTACATCTTAAGTATTTATAAGAAAATATTATAAGGTTGTTGTTGTGTGCCTGAGGTTTGAACAGAAGCTCATCTTCAAGTGGCATTTTAAAGCATTTTAAACAAACTTTCTCAAAGAACTTTTTCTCTGTTGAGTGAAAACTAGAATTTTAAGAAAAAGAAGTCTATTACCACAGTCAGCGAAGTGACAAACATACTGCATCTCTGCAACATTTTTCACCTAGCAAGGCATTAACATTAACTGATGTTAGAAAGGTAGAATGTTCTTGAAGATGCGAGAGACGTGTGCTAGGGCAAGACGAAATCGGTGATGTCACACTGCATAAAATTCAGTATGTCATCTCGGCTATTTTCTGACAAGCTGACATGGTGGAAAATGAATCACAATTCCCAAAGCATAGACCTTCTTTAAACTTACGCTTGAATATCATGTGTGCACAGCACTGAACAGACCAAGCCCTAGCCCCTTCATCATTTCTGTCCTCTATCTATTTATCATCTCTCTGCCTCTCTATTTTATCTCCTCTCTCTTTCCCTTCACATTACAGCCAAGGACCTCCAGGACATTTAGCTGGTATGGAAGTAGGTAAGGAAGCACAGATCTGATCATCTGGACTGCACCTATACTGACCTTATTAAAAAAATCAGCCAGATTTGTCTGATAAACAATCAATATCATCTCTAAGCCATTGCTGCGCTGCGCTCCGAGAACAGATCCACTCAGCAGTCATTTATATATACACAGTAAGTGTGTGACTGGCAAAAGCATGTGAACTTTTGCTTTAAGCCCCCACCACCACCACCACCACCGTGCAGCAACAACTGCAACTAAATGTTTCTGTTAACTGTTGATCAGTTCTGCACACTGGCATGGAGTAATTTTAGCCCATTCTTCTATACAGAACAGCTTCAACTCTTGGATGGTGGTGGGTTTCCTCACATTAACTGCTCACTTCAGGGCCTTCCACAACATTTTGGTCAGGACTTTGACTTGGCCATGCCTAAACATTAACTTTATTCTTCTTTCACCATTCTTTGGTAGAACGACTTGCGTGCTTAGGATCATTGTCTTGCTGCATGACCCACCTTCCCTTGAGATTCAGTTCATGGACAGATGTCATGACATTGTCCTTTAGAATTCTCTGATATAATTCTGAATTCATTGTTCCATCAATGATGGCAAGCCATCATGGCCCAGATGCAGCAAAACAGGCCCAAACCATGATACTACCACCACCATGTTTCACACATGGGATAAGGTTCTTATGCTGGAATGTAGTGTTTTCCTTTCTCCAAACATAACACTTTTCTTTTAAATCAAAAAGTTCTATTTTGATCTCGTCTATGCACAAAACATTCTTCCAGTAGCCTTCTGGCTTGTCCACATGATCTTTAGCAAACTGCAGAAGAGCAGCAATGTTCGCTTTGGAGAGCAGTGGCTTTCTCCTTGCAGCCATGCCATGCACACCATTGTTTTTCAGTGTTCTTTTGAGGGTGGACTCATGAACATTAATATTAGCCAATGTGAATGAGGCCTTCAGTTGCTTAGAAGTTACCCTTCTAAGACAGAAGACACCCTCCTATACACGACCAGTCGACCTGTGAGTGGGCCTCCACGCTGAGAGGATAGCCCCCTGGTTACCCAGCAACCTCACTTACGACTGGTGTTGGGGTTACCGTGGCTTCAAGCCCACAACACACTCATCAATTGGCAGACCGGTCCATTATTTTCTCAGTTTCTGCTGGAGAACCGCCTGTTCATCAAGCTGGAGAAATCTGAATTCCATGTCCCCATGGTCACCTTTCTGGAGTTCATTGTCAGCCAAGGGGAGAGCCGCATGGACCCAGCCAAGCTTGATGCCATCACCAACTGGCCATGGTCATCATCCCTCCAGCTGGTCTAGCGGTACCTGGGTTCTGCCAACTTCTTCGCTGTCCAGAATTTCAGCATGGTGGCTGTGCTCCTTACAGCCATTACCTGGAAGACTATGGGGTAGTTCCACTGAACTCAAGAGATGGCTAACCTACTCACTTAGCTCCCTGACCCAGAGACCGTTGTAGTTGAGGTGGATGCCGCAGACTTCGTCGTAGGGGCAGTTCTGTCCCAGCATGCAAGAGAGGACAGGAGGCTGCACCCTTGAAGCTACTTGTGCTGGCTGACTCCAGCCAAGCGCAACTACATCAATGATCGGGAGTTATTGGGCTTTAAGCTGGAGGAGTGGCACTGCTGGCTGGAGGGAGCCAAATACCTCTCTCTGGTTTGGATGGACCATAAGAACCTGGCCTACATCCAGCAGGTAAAGTGCCTGAATGCAAAACCAGAAACCCTCTCTCACCAGTGGAACCACCCCAGAGGCAGACCCCACCCAAGAACTGACCCTTGCCATCCTCACATGTGAGGTTGATGGGGATGTGGAAAGGGTCCTGCGGGACGAACCAGACCCCCAGGGAGCGAGCCCCCAGGGCAGAAGTGTGTCCTAACCAGAAACATGCGGTGGGGACACGTCTTACCATTCACAGCCAACCAGGGCAGGGCCAAGACTGGACTGTAATGGCCTAGCAGGTGTTGGACTATAGACCAGAAGGTTCAGGGTTCAAATCCTGCCTCTGCCATGCTACCATTGTTGGGTCCTTAACCTACAATTGCTTGGATTGTAAGAATGTATAAATTGTAAATCACTCTGGATAAGGGCATCAGCTAAATGCCATAAATGGAAATGTAATGTAATGTAATGGAGTGTGTGTGTGTGTGTGTGTGTGTGTGTGTGTGTGTGTGTGTGTGTGTGTGTGTGTGTGTGTGTGTGTGT
>JAVSBU010282019.1:0-11485 GCA_033118015.1 Loricariichthys derbyi | reverse complement strand
GCAGTAGGTGTCATTATATGACCACATAATGTGGCATTACGTTTGTGGACATGTGATTCACTGTTGAGCATTTAATTTGGTCTATATTCATGACATCACTGTGATTGACATACAAACAACCCAATGACAATGAGTCGTGTGTGCAAACAGTTAAACTCGATCTCCTATGATCTCCGCTTAGGGGCGGAGCTACATTTGCATAATTTTCCGGACCTTCCTAAATGCTTAACCGCAATTTTTGCAGGTAAAACTGAAAAAGGCTCATCTCGGTTAACTCGGGCGCAACCGTGTATGTGTGAATGAGGCATTAATCTCCTCCAGGTAGGCCTTCTCATCATTGTCTGAGATCAGGCCCACCACAACTGTGTAGTCAGCAAACTTGATGATGCTTATAGAGCTGGAAGTGGCCACACAGTCGTAAGTGTACAACGTGTACAGTAGAGGGCTTAGGACACTCCAGTGCAGTGAGGTGCTCCAGTGCTGAGGATGAGGGTGGGTGAGATATGCTTGCCCACCTGAACTGCTTGTGGTCTATTTGTCAGGAAGTTGGAGATCCAGTCACAGATGGAAGGATGGAGACCCAGATCTTCCAACTTCGTTGTGAGTTTGGAGGGAATAATAGTGTTAAATGCTGAGCTGTAATCCACAAACAGCATTTTAACATAATTACCCCTCCCAGCATCTAGATGTGAAAGTGATGTGTGTAGGAGGTGAGTGATGGCATCATCAGTGGAATGGTTTGGATGGTATGCGAACTGGAGTGGATCTAAACTGTCGGGCAGTGTAGATATGATGAAGTCTCTCACCAGCTTCTCGAAGCACTTCATCACGACTGATGTGAGGGCGACTGGGCGGTAGTCATTGAGGCAGGTAGGCTGTGATTTCTTTGGTACAGGAACGATGACGGACTGCTTGAAGCATGATGGTACGATCCCCTGTGTCAGTGACAGATTAAATATGTCTGTGAATACCGGAGCTAGCTGATCTACGCAGGCTTTCAGGACTCAACCACAGATTCCATCGGGTCCTGCTGCCTTCCTTTTATTCACCTTATTAAACACCATCTCTTTCTGTGATGGTGAGTGGACTTGGTTTTCTGATGATCTCCTCTCTGTTAGCCGTGTTGGTGTCATCTTGGATATTACTGCCAGCTGCAGCATCAAAGCGAGCATAGAAAGTGTTCAGCTCGTTCGCTAGAGATAAGTCTGCACTCCCTAGTCAACATGGTGGGCTCCTGTAGTCCGTCATTGTTCTCAGTCCCTGCCACAGGCTTCTAGCGTCACTCTGCTGGAATTGTGACTCTAGTTTCCTGCCATACCGCTGTTTTGCCACTTTCACCGCTTTTCGCACTCCGTATGATGCAACCTTGTACTCTTCCATGTTCATGCTGACTAGTCCGGTGTTGTAGGCAGCGGCGCGAGCATTCAGAGCCTCACGGATGGTTTTATCCACCCATGGCTTCTTTTGGGAAATGTCTTAACAGTAGATTTCTGGACTGTATCCTCACCTAAGTTCCCAACAAAGCCCACAACCGTGACGTAAACATGTTGACGTCATCAGAACTGCGTTGGAACATGTCCCAGTCTGCGTCATCGAGTGCGTCCTGCAGCGTGGCCACTGATTGGTCCGTCCAACACACGACCTCTCTCACAAACGGAAGCTCTTGCTTCAGACTTTGTTTATATTTAGGCATGAGAAAGATGGCAGCGTGGTCCGATTTCCCAAATGGTAGATTTGATTGGGCTCTGTAGCTCTCTTTATGAAGTGTGTAACAGTGATCCAGTATGCGATCACCCCTGGTGGGGCAGGTGATGTGTTGGTGGAAGTTCGGTGGTACACGTTTCATGTTGGCATTGTTAAAATCGCAGACAACAATCAACATGTGTCATGAAGCTCACACAGCGCGGTGTCCTTATTAACGTCGGGTGGAATATAAACAGTGCACGCGATGATCAGGCTTCTCCACGAGAGGTTTTGCAAGAGCGGGCTGATCTACCTTATGGACCCTCCTGCTCAACCTTACGATAAACCGCTCTATCTTAAAAACGCTCTACCATAAAAACCGCAAATCAATTATCACAAAATACTAATCAAAGGCCCATTGGTTTACGATTGTCACACTATGCTCCAAGCCTCCCTGCTGCTCCACTGGGAACACTTCCCAGCATGCTCTGCTGGGAGGCGTCAGCAGAGCATGGGAGATCGGCTTAAATGCCAAATGAGACTCACCTGAGTACTAATTACGGTGGCTATTTAAGCTCTGATCTCCTGTGCTCCCAAGTATTGCCTTGGATTGTTTTGCTATTTTGGTTTTTGACATTGCTGCACGTCTTCTCGTTTTTGCCTCTGCTTCTCTTTGTTGCTCTGATTGCCGGTATTTGAACACTGACTGTCCTGACAATGAGATTGCCTTGCCCTGTATGTTTTGTCTAGTGTTTTGTTGTGTTAGCGTTCTGTCTCCGGTTTTGTCTAAGTGCATCTTTTGTCAAAATAAGCTTTATTTTGAACTTCCACGCTCATCTGCGACTCATAATGTCACAGAATACTTTGCCGCTTTCTCAGCAGACGGCGGAAACTACCTCTTTTCAACAGGTAGTAGAAGCACAGAATCTGACACTGGGGGGACATCATGTGGCCCTCTCTCACATGATCCAGAGCATTCAGAATCTGGAGCTGGATCAGTCCCAGCAGCGGCAGCAACTCTCCCAATTGGTGAGCTCTGTAAAGCAGTTAACCACCCATGAGGAGGATTTAGGTTTATGACGGCTAGCCTGACGCCTGCGCCAGTTTTCTTCTGCAGTGTGATCTGTTTTTCAGCTGTGCCGTTCCTAGCTCAGATAAGGCCAAGATAGCTTTTTTGGTGTCGCGATTATCTGGCACCGCACTTCAGTGGGCCACTGCTGCCTGGGAATCCATTAAGGATTTGACCTACCCGGACTTTAAGAAGAGGTTCCAGGTAGTATTTGATCATTCCAGGGAGGGCAGAAGCACCGGGGAGAGACTTTCTCCATTGCGTCAGGGTAACCAGTCCGTGGCAGAATTCGCTCTACTCTTCCATACCCTTGCTGCAGGAAGTGGTTGGAATGAACCGGCCTTGCTTGTGGCGTTTCATAATGGTCTGTGCACAGAGATTCTTACCGAACTCGCTTGCCGTGATGACAACATGTCACTGGATCAACTTAGTGAGATTGCAATTAAGCTGGATCATCTACGGCAGTGAGGGGGTTCCTGCAGTGCAGAACCTCCCAGGACCGAGCTTCCCTCCACGGAGTCCGAGGTCCACCCAGAAATGATGCAGTGTGATTCCAGCCCAGCGAGCGGCGAGCACCAGTAAGAGAGGCATGATGTGTATTCTGTGGTGGAACTGGGCACTTCTGGCGCCAACTCCAGAACTTCACGTGTTAATGTGGTGAGTATTCCCACAGAGGAGTTGGTATAGAAATCATTTTTCATCTCTGTCATAATCCACTGTGCTTCTATTTCTTCTGTTCTTCCAGCACTCATCGACTTGGGAGCAGAGGGGAACTTTATCTCCAAGGAGGTCATCCAACAGCTCCGCATCTCTACAGAGGACCTAGAGCGGAGCATGGAGGTAGCAGTGGCCGATAGAGCTCTGTTGACAAGAGAGGGGATTACCCAGATCACCATCCCCATTCGACTGGACACCAGCGCCTACCATAGTGAGATAATTCAGCTCTTCGCGCTTGAGCGCTCGGAGTTTGCTATCATTCTGGGCCTTCCCTGGCTCGAGCTTCACAACCCCAACATCTCGTGGAGGGACCAGGAGATTTTTAGCTGGTCTGACTCATGCCGCTCGTCCTGTCTTCACCAGCTGAGACTACGGGTCAACGTCACCTCTGCCGAGAGCCCCAGGGTAGCCACTGAGGTGAGGATTCCAGCTCAGTACCAAGACCTCGGGGAGGTCTTCAGCAAGTATCGCGCCACATCACTGCCTCCACATCGCTCATATGACTGTGCTATTGACCTTGTGGAGGGCGCTGCACTACCCAAGGCTAGGATCTACCCACTGTCCCTCCAGGAGGAGGAGGAGGCCATGCATGAATATATTGACAAGGTCCTCAAGTTGGGTCACATTCATCCGTCCAGGTCCCCAGTGGCTGCTGGGTTCTTTTTTGAAAAAAGAAGGACGGAACCTACGACCGTGCATTGACTACAGGGGTATCAACAGCATTTCCCGTAAGTACCCCTATCCATTGCCCCTGGTCCCAGCTGCACTGGAGCAGCTCAGAGGGGCCAGATTTTTCACAAAACTCGACCTGTGCAGCGCATACAACCTCATTAGGATCCGAGAGGGGGATGAGTGGAAAACTGAATGTGTCACCAACCACGGCCACTACAAGTACTTGGTCATGCATTTTGGCCTCTCAGTAGCTCCATCAATCTTTCAGGCTTTTATCAATGACATTCAGAGGGATATGCTGGACAGCTTTGCTATTGCATATATCGATGATATCCTGGTCTATTCGCCGGATTTGCAAACTCATGTGCTGCATGTGCGCTCGGTCCTCCAGAGGCAATTTGTTTGTTGAATTAGAAAAATGTGAGTTTCATGCCCAATCTATTTCATTTCTAGGGTTCCACATCAGCACTGGAGGAGTACTCATGGAGCACCAGAAGGTCGAGGCTGTCACCAGGTGGCCCATTCCGAGGTCAGTGAAGGATCTTCAATGTTTCCTGGGCTTCTCGAACTTCTACTGACGGTGTATCTTAAGTATCTTAAGTATCTTAAGGGTGCCAAAAGACTTAACTCCTGGCAAGCCCGCTGGTCGCTATTCTTTGCAAGGTTTAATTTTTAACATCACCTACCGGGCAGGGTACAAAAATATCAAAGCTGATGCTACCTCCATATATTACTATGAGGACAAGGAGGCTGAAGCCTAGAAAGCACCAGAGAGCATTTTACACCGTTCTGTAAAAGTTAGCGCCATCCAATGGGAGCTGGATTGGCGGATTGCTAAGTCTCTGAGTGAGCACCCTTCTCCAAAGCAATGTCCCGAGGACAAGCTCTATGTTATATCCTCCCCACTGAGTGACGTTAATTACTTGGGCTCATTCTTTGGTGTTTGCGGGACATCCCGGTGAGGCACGCATGCAACAGCTTGTTAGCCAGCGATACTGGTGGGAGACTATGCACAGGGACATACACAGGTTTGTGGCTTCATGCACATTTTGCACACAGAACAAGACCCCCAAGGCTCTACCGGCTGGCAAGCTTCATCCCCTGCCCGTCCCAGCACGTCCCTGGTCTCACATAGCTGTTGACTTTGTCACGGATCTACCCAAATCCAACGGATATACTACCATCATTATGTTTGTGGATCGATTTTCTAAAGCGGTAAGATTCATCCCCTTTAAAGGCCTGCCCACTGCCTGGGAAACAGCTCATGTTCTTTATGAACATATTTTTCGTAACTTCGGTATCCTGGAACAAATTGTCTCTGATTGAGGTACCCAATTCACCTCTAAGGTTTGGTCTGCCTTTTGTGAACATTTAGGGGTTATCTGACGTCCGGTTACCCCCCCAGTCCAACGGCCAGCGCGAGAGAGCCAAGCAGGTGGTGAGTACATTTTTAAGGATTTTTTCTAACAATAATCAAAATTATTAGTATATGGGTCCCTTTGTCATTAGTAAAAAGATTAATGAGGTTACTTACAAGCTTAACCTGCCTCCTGGGTACCGTGTCTCTAACGCTTTTCAGGTTTCCCTCCTTAAGCCTGTCATTCCTGGTCCCTTGGATGAGCTGTCAAGTTGGAGTTGGAAGGCACCCCCATATATTCCTTACACCAGATTCTGGACTCTAGAAGTGTTAGCGTTCTGTCTCTGATTTTGTCTAAGTGCATCGTTGGTCAAAATAAACTTTATTTTGAACTTTCGCGCTCATCTGCGACTCATAATGTCACAACGATGCCATCATTCTGAGCTGTAAAGAAATCAAAATGACAAACGCGCGGCTTATTCATCATGGTTTGGACTCCGATTGCCACCAGAAACCAGTGCATACCAAAGCACTAGCAGGTGTCATACAGTCAGGTGCCTTGTTACACTGGTTTCGCAAAGCCCTGAGTCATTGAAGCCATTCCGCCTACATATTGTATCAAGACCGCAGGCTTTGTTTCACGGCTTTTCTGTGACGTAATTAAAAACAAAAAAGTATCCTGGATTTTTGTCAAAAAAAAAAAAAAATGCAAAAGAAACAAGCAGGAGGAATCGCCTTCTTCGTTGGTCCCGCCGCCCAGTGAAACACCATCATCTGCAGACAATTTAAAAAAGGGAAAACATCGATCCACAGGATTCAATCAGAATTTGAAAGCTACATTCCCTTGGGTAGTAAATGATGAGGCAAAAGGTGGGACATTACATACTATTTTCACAATTGTGAATACTAAATGTGATTAGTAGTCCATCGTGCATCATGTTTTATTCATGAAATTGGGTGTATTTTTGAGCATATATTTGTAAACTGACAGTTAAATGTATTCGTCAAGCCTTTGCTTTTAATTCCAAATGTTATCAAACGGAGGAAGTTTTGCGTATTGAAATTTTATCGACTGCCGATGGGTCAAAATGCCGACTTTAATAACCTGCCTGATTGACTTAAAAAGAGTTTCAGATGCCAAGGAATTGCATCAAAGAGCTTCTAGTTTTCAAAATAAAATTTCGGCCTTCGGCTGGAAGTATGCCGCTCTGCCTTGTTACAACTCTGTGGAGAACACTAGATGATGGAGGTAAATTCCCAAGGAAGGTAGGAACGGACAAAACTAGCAAGTAGTTCCAGATTTGTTGTGCATGAGCACACGATGGTCACAACATTAGCACTGGCGCACCATTTGTTGTTCACCATTATACACACTCCACCACCTCTCGTTTTTCCAGACTCCACGGTCCTGTCCATGTGATGAACCAAAAAAACTCAGCTGGCTGGATGGCGGGGTCCGGTGGGTTCAGCCATGTCTCGGTGAAGCAGAGGAGGTTGCAATCCCGAATGTCTCTCTGGAACTTAATTCTTGCTCGGAGGTCGTCGAGTTTGTTATCCAGAGACTGACCGGTGGCTAGAAGAACACTGGGCAAGGGTGCCCTGTGAGCCCTGGCCCTCAGTCTGTCCTGAACACCAGCTCGCTTCCCTCTACGTCTCTTCTTATGGAGTTTTGCGTCCTGTTCATTGTTCTGCCTCAGGATTTCCCTCGGCCAGCTTGGATCCGGAGTTAAAAATGTTTCAAGGTGAGGAAATTGTAGATTAACAGAAAGAAGTATGTTTCTGTCATATGAGATCCTCTCCATGTTGAAAAGGGTAGGTTAAAAAGAGAACAAAATACTAAAATTATCTAAAAAAAAGGCAACCAGACACAGTGGCGCCATATTGGATTTTATGATCTTTCATATGTCTACCTGCTCAGTGTGAAAGCTAGGTCACCGTCGTTGCTTTCTTTTGACCTCCATTTATTCTAGGGCCTTCCTCTGGGTCCGTAATTTGTCCAGGGCACAGTTTGGAGTTTACCTTTTTTCTTTTGTAAAAAGAAAAAAGTGGGAAAGAGGAAGCCCCGTGTAAAGGAACTGTCCGAGCGCTGCCAAGCCCCAACTCGGGTGCTGGCAGGCCCATACAAAAAATATAAGAGGGCTGCCAAGCCCAAATTCGGGTGCTGGCAGGCCTGGGGAAACAGACTGGGTTAGGGGCTGGCAAGGCCAAAGAACTAGGGCCCGAAGAAGGCCCACGGACAACCCATCAAAAAAAACTCAGGCTAACGGCCGTTCAACACAAATAAAAGCTAGGCCAGTGGCCAGTGGGGGCCAAATACTAGGCTGGAGCCTGGACCCCCACCATCCAGAGAGCAGGGATACCAGGCCGACAGCCCCAGATGACCATAGTCCAGGTGCAAGTGCAGGATAACATCTGCACACGGCCTACTGCAGCCAAACCACAACCAAGCTTCCATGCTGGCTGCAAAGTGCTCCTGTACCCCACCCAGGACTGCAACAGGGTCACAATGAAAAAGGGCTGCGGCCGGTCCCGCGGCGAGCCAAACAAAACAACGGGACACAAGAAAGGGGCTAGACCTCTACTAGCCCCACAGGAGCCACACTAGGCTTATTGCTAGTACAGCCCATTCAAATAAGGCTGCACTAGGCTTACTGTTAGGAAAAATGGGCTACGCTTATGGCCAGCCAGGCGAACTATTTAGCCCCGATGGCGGGGGGGTGGAGGAAACAAAAATAAGCACAGGGTGGAAAAAATGCGCAAGCCTACCCAAAGCTGCCCACTGGGCACGATAGTGGCTGGGCCATTCTGTCACAATAGGTGTAAAGGAGGACCCATATGCAGACAGATTCATGAATAAAGGTAGGCTTAATTTAACGTAAATAAGGAAACTAAGAAGAATGGAAGCAAAGTAACAAAGAAAAGCATGAAAAGGAAACCAAAAATGCCAAAATGGCAAACCCCAAATCACCAATGGGGCTTGGACAGGTGGCGATGACTTATGTAATATCCTGGGAATGGGCCCATATGTACTGCCTCTGGTAGCCATGAAAGTCCCTCCAGACATCTGGCTCAGCATGTTTTCTGTCCATGTCATCTGCTGTGTAGTTAAAATACCCACCCAAGATTAAAAGAGTTGGTCTGCTTGCAGGATACCAGCACCTTGCTCAGTGTGTCTAAAAACAGAATCCGATCAACTCCCCCAGTCAGAGCATAACCACAAATTAAAATAAAAACATAATTCTCAAAACAGGCACTCACTTTCAAAAACCTCCCATTTGAAACCTCATCAACAGTATACGAGTGAGGAATAAAACTCGAGACATGTTGTGAATGGCTACTCCTGCCCACTCTCTGGCCCACTCAGCAGCATTGCTGTGAGTCTCCAGCATAAAAACAACATCAACGTTTCTGCTTTACCAGCTCATAAAACTTTGCCCTCTTCACACAGTCTCTAGCTCCATTAAAGGTGCTGTCACAGTGCCAAAAAGTGTTATTTGTGACCGACTTGCGGCGAAAAAGTATTATAAAAAAATGTATTAAGTGTGAATTACGAAAACGACGACTGTATCGGGATAGTCATTTGCAAATAACACATTTTGGCACTGTGACAGCACTCCGTAGACTGAACGTTGAGTGGCAGGAGCAGGCAGCTTATACAGTCCACAACTAACTCACGGGACGCACGCAAAACTCACGCTTTGGTCGCAACTCATGCGCAATTCAAACGCAATGCTTACACATTCTTTATTGGCAGCCATTTTTGGGGGGGGATTCCACTACGGATGACTGCGGAAAATCCACATTTATAGTCGCAACTCATTCTCAAATAACACGTTTTGGCACTGTGACAGCACCTTAAGATTAATTGTGGTGATAAAAAAACACATGACACAAAGGCCAGTCTACTCTCTCAAAAAAATAACCATTGTAAAAGTCAACTAGATTATTAGCCTTGGTGAATTTGGTCAATATGTTTCTCATATTTTTCTGTGAGTTTCTGTTGTTATAAAAAAACCTTTCCTCGTAAAATACTTCACATCATGGATGAACTATGTGCTGTCTGGGGAGCGCCGTTCAACTTGCAGACCTTTCTTTCCTTTAGCTACTCATAGAAATGTTTTAATCTTGTCAGCAGAGTAGTGCACTGGTATGTTCTCATCCTGTGAGCACCGTGCCCAGCATGAATTAGAAAGAGAACCACTTTCTGCTCAATCACTTTCATAATCATCAGCTTCTGCTGTACTAACCTCTGTTTTGGCCTGCTTATTTCCCTTTCCCTCAGCTGCCGTTTTTCTTTTAAAAGGAAGAAGCTTAAATGCAGCTTCTTCCACCATATTGTCTTTAGCTTCCTGCAATACTACTTTGGTTGGGATTACCTCAACAAGTTCAACCCTTACCTCTATGTCTTGTAGCTCTGTTTTAGGAGGTTCTTGTTCCTCAACACTTACATCCACCTTAACAAGCTCAACTGATGAAGGTTCCCTGCCTCTAGAGCAACCTCACCACTGCCAGTCGTAGCCAGTGTAGCTTCAGCTGACTCTACTACCACAGTCTCAGGTACAGGATCCAAAACCTCCTCACCAAAGCAGCAGGGGCAAATAACCACTGCAGGCCCAGGTGCAAAAGGCCCCGACAGCCTAGCACTCTCTAGCTCTACCCCATCGGTGTCCATTTTAACCTACTCAGGGCAGGCACGGACAAGATGTACAAACTGTCCACACCTAAACCACTTTATGCTGGTGTCTGATGAAGCATAGACAAGATAGTTAAAACAATCAATCATAAATTTGAGCACCAAATCTAGCTCATCTGCACCATCCTTCAACATCATGAAAACAAGTGTTCTAAAGGACACTAGGTGTTAAATCAGAGTGATTTACAGCCCAAGGGTATTTTCTTAATAGGGGAGATGATTTTACTAAACCAGGACAACTCCAGAGACATATCTTCATCTCTGATAAAGATAAACATTAGATAGTATAAACATTTTGCTCGGGTGCTAAGGGGCTGAACAGAAGTGAACCTTTCATTAATCACCATCCCACTCTGAACCAACTGACTTATCTAATCAACAGAGTTCAGAAATAAAATTATGGTGTTGTTTATCCGAGAAACAATGTTACTGTGCCCTACTGCAACCCCTGCAGCCAAGCACTCTACGTTCACACCGGGCCAGTGAGACAAATTCTTATATGAGCAATTGGTGTCCCATGCTCAAAAGTGAGTACCAGTTCTGTGCGGTATTGTTCAAGTATCAACTTGGTCACCATGAGAAGTGCATTTCATAGATGACAAACATGATATTACAAACCACTGTTACAAGAAACACAATACATTTACCATGTTTGTAACAATAATGCTGATTACTGTCACGATATGGAGGGCAAGGTGTAAAAGGAGGATGCAAAATCAAACAGCTTCATGAATAAGGATAGGCTTTATTTAGCATAAATAAGAAAACTGAAAAGAACGGAGGCAAAGTAACAATGAAAAGCCTAAAAAGGAAACCAAAAACTCCAAAAATGGTAAACCCCTAATGGCCGACAAGACTAGGTCATGTGTTGATGACTTAGGACCTGTCAAAGGTTAAGTGGACCTGGGTTTACTGCCCGTGGACCGGTCTGGCCAACCAGACCTACATGGAGCCCATTTTTAGGGCCAGATATCCCGAACCAGCCTACCACAAAGATGAAGGGGAGACCCAAGCGAGGTCTGGCAGGGTGCAGTGATCGCCGGGCTGACAGATGATAAACATGTGGCTTACCGTAGACGATGGCCCGGTGAAGAATGATCCGCCCGGGTCACTTTTAAAGTGCTGCTAACAGCTGAGTCCAATCTGCAAAGCTGATTCTAATGGCATCTGCAGTGCTGATCACTCATGTGCAGACGCCAAGCCTCGCTAGATTCAGCCATGACATTAATCTCACACCAGACTGCCGGTGGTAAAGAAATACATGCCTGATGTGACACCTGACAGTACCCCCCCC
>JAVSBU010281803.1:0-18556 GCA_033118015.1 Loricariichthys derbyi | reverse complement strand
TTAAACTCGATTTCCTGTGATCTCCGCTTAGGGGGCGGAGCCAAATTTGCATAATTTTCCAGACCTTCCTAAATGCTTAACCGCGATTTTTGCAGGTAAAACCGAAAAAGGCTTATCTCGGTTAACTCGAGCGCAACCGTGTATGTGTGAACGTAGCATAAGCAGGTGTTATTCAATGCTGGGTCTAGTTTCTTGGCATGTGTTGATCTCTCCCAAACAGGAAAATTGCTGTTCGTGGATGCTCTCCATCCAATCGGACTAATTCTGAGTTATTTTGCAAAGAATGCGCAAACATTTCAGCCTCTAGATCTGCAAAGCTGGTAGAGACATACCCCAAAAGACTTTCAGCTGTAATTGCAGGAAAATTTGGTTCTGCAAAGTATTTACTTTGGGGGGATGAGTACAAATACATGCCACACTTTCCAGATTTTTATTTGTTAAAATAATTGAAAAACCACTGTACTGACAGACAGCAAATAAATAAACCGCATCCAGGCAAGAATTTCCTAGAAGTTACTCTGCAGTGGACTGCATAGCATGAACATGCATAATAGAGTGGCTTATTTGGATAGATCTAGATGGATATAGATATATGAAAAGACTTCAGGTGTAATAATATCCTGAGAATATAAGCAGAGCTGCTTACAGGCAACTGAGGAGAATCCACAAAACTTAATATTATGTTGTCAATACAGATTGACCACTTTGACCAAGATTGACCACATATTGTCTCACAAGGAACCTATAAATCCATACCAGAAAATGAAAAAAGAAAAGTTAAAAATAATACTCTCTTAATTACCTTTATTACATGTTTTAGTGCATTTACATAGAAAACAGAGGCACACAAGTGGTGATTGATGTGGAGTTGTGGTTCAAAACTAAATCAGAACATTAAAAGGTTATTCTTAGCAAAGGTTCTTCATTTATCAATATTGCATGTTTAATTATCCACCGACCAATATTTAGACAGCTTTTTTTTTGTGGTAATGGTATTCATGCCTGTTTGTAGAAATAGCCTATTATGTATTCTTCCTAAAGGCCCTCTAAAGACCAGAGTCAGCTCTGCTATAATAGCATGAATCAATGTAGATAATCGTGCACTTTGCTGCTATCAAACAACAATTAACCTCATCAGACATGGGTTTGCCTTTAAAGATTTGTTTGCAGAAGATAACCTGTTAATAAACCGATAACTATTAAGACAGAACATTTTTACTGTCAGTTTTACGTGTGATAGAAATCTGACTTTGCCGGCTACACTAACCTTCACCGCAGTTAAGTGATTACATGTTATGTGAATAAAATGCATGTGATTTCTCTAAGATGGAAGTGCAAGCACCTCCTGGCACCACCGTAGGCTATATTTCTCAAGACTGGCACCCTTGTTACCCGAGGTTCTCCATCAAAGGTGCCAACAAGGAGACTGTGATGAAACTGGAGGGACCCTGCTTAGCATGCAACTGCTGTGGTGATGTCAATTTTGAAGTAAGTGTGTGTCACTAGGACTAATTAGTTTGTCACTTGATTTGCCATATAGCAATATTAAATGAATGGAATACAAGTTATATTGAATATAAAAAGCTGGCAGTAATTTGATGGCTTCAAATCACAGCTAAGACCTTAAAACTATAAGCTGTTCATTAATTTTGAGCTAATACTCTATACATACAAATCCCCAAATCCACTTAATTTTTCTTCATTATATCAGTCACACTAAGAAGTAAGGTGAGGTTCTAGTTGTCACTTGCCATCACATTAGTTATTACAGAGGTCATTTTAATGTTACCTTATGTTGGATTTACACCCAAGGACATTTAAGCAGTTTCACAGTCACATACAAATTTCCCATATTGGATTATAATCACAAGCCTTGTTAGAGTTGTTGAGCTCATGTTATCTCAGTCATTTGGCGTCAGGTGGTCACGATAGGTCTCTTAAGTCAGTTATTTTTTTTCGCCTTGATATTCAGATAAAATTAACCATGTTTAACTTTATCATTAATCTTAAGTCTTTACTTATGCAAATGGTGACATGAATATTATTGACAAAGTATAGGTGAGCTCTCACTAAATGGGAAAACAAGTATGTGAATGTCTCTGGCAAGCAGAGAAATCATGTAAAACACAACCATTAAAATAAAATGGAAATGTAAGTTATAACATAATGAAATGTGGTATTTCTATTATTTGAACTTAAGATACTATTACATAAAATAATATTGGCTGATATGATTATTTTTGAAAGATTAGAAAAATGACACATTTTGAAACGAATGTGCCTTTTATATTGTAATAGTTTTCTGTATATAATTTTGCATTTATTCTATAAAAACAAAAGTAAATACAGTGTTCCCTCACTTATCGCAGGGGATTTGTTCCAGACCCACCCGCAATAAGTGAATTTCCGCGAAGTAGTGATGCTATGCTTATTGTAGTAGTTATACAGTAACTACATTATTTTAAGTCTTTATAAACTCTTCCCACACTGTTATACATAACCCTTTAACATTCACTTAACAACTTTTCCCATACTGTACATGAACCTTTTAAAAATGTCTAGTTGTTCATAAATGTTCATAAAATGTTTTAAACTTTTAAACCTAGATACGGAATTTTAGAAATTTGATATGAGTACTTACCATTAAATATACATCCTACAGCTAGAATGATAATGAATTAGTTTACTGAGAAGCTTGCTGACTGGTTCAAACAAAGATGGCCACTGCCGAACGACCCTTTCAAAATAAGACTCTGCCTTTACCTAAATGTTTAGACTGGCGTGAAGTCTATACATTTAGGTAAATGCAGAGTCTTTTATTTTGAAATCTCTCGTGTAAGTGAAGTTAGCCACAATAAGTATTTACGTCAATATTAAATATAGATAACTTAAATATCAATTAGTTAATTAACCCAAATGAATAAACATTTTAGGTGGTTATTTACACTGTATAATACATACTACGCATGTGCAAAAATATTTTAAACGGAGTACAGCAAAACCCTGTGAAACAGCAAAAATACCACTATAAATATTTTACATTCATATTTTTTGAAAATCCACGAAACAGCGAGTCCGCAGTAAACGAACCACAAAGTAGCGAGGGAACACTGTATAGCAGTAAACATTATCACAATATAAATAGATTTAATGATCTACAAGAAGTAATTTTGCTTTTTAAAAAAATTAAGTAAAAATTGTAGATAGAAATAATCCTAAATCACATACAAAACAATATTTTTCTAATAATCAGGAAAATCTTAACATATTGGGTACAGCACTCATGAATAGAAAAAATAAAATGCTAAATACAATGTTTTTTTTTTTTTTTTTTTTTTTTGGCTAAGTTACAATTTTATAATGAGCTATAAAAACTGTTCCATAAACCTTGGGTTTATCGGTTTCCATTCTTACTGATTTATCCCCAGCTGAAAGGCAAGGATGGAGGGTCTTCTATTGGTAGAATCAGTAAGCAATGGAGTGGGCTACTAAAGGAGGTTTTCACTGATACGGACAACTTTGGCATCAATTTCCCCATGGACCTGGATGTCAAAATGAAGGCTGTGCTGATGGGAGCATGCTTCCTTATTGTGAGTAACATGATGTCACCTGCAGGTTTTGGGTTTTTCACACAAATTGATATTAATATAATATCTAAACATATTAAGATGTTGGTCAGTGTGACATCTCTCAAGTGCACATAGTTCTTTCATAAATCTCACTAACGCTTGCTTGTATTCGCAGGATTTCATATTCTTTGAAAAGGTTGGCGACTCTAACCAGCGCAACACTGTCTTCTCTTAGAGGAAGAGCAGACTCTTCAAGGTGCCTTTTTCTGAAAATATTGCTTTCAGTAGGTTTTTTTGTACTCTACATTTTTATCACACTCCAGCTCTGAGATAACCTGTAAATCTCCTGTTATTTTAGTCACTCCCATCATCTCTGCCACTGAGTTCCAGCCTGCTTATTAGTTTTATACATGAAGTGATGACGTACAAGTCTTACAGGTTCATCCAGATTCATTCATAACCACTCGTACAGGAATACAAGCCACTCAACCCTTTATTCATGTATTTTTCTTTATATCAGTACAACACATACTAATTTTTTATGAAATATTGTTAATGTATTTTGTATAGACCTAAAGCAGTCAAGTCTGATTCTTCTATTCAAAGCCACTTTTTACGAGTTTTGTCCCTGTCATAAATACTCTGTGCCATCATCATAATAGAACTGCTTTAAACTTATTGCTTATGTTTGTTACATGCTACCTCCTCTCTATAAAGCAGTCACTACTTTTACATATAACATTTGAAATTGTTGATTCACGTCTATAAGTTAGCAAACATGAGATCAGCTGTGGAAACTGAGATGTGGGTGTATTCCAGCATTGGAAACCTTTCGTTGTTCTCTGTGGTGGATGACAGCATTGCTAAAGAACGTGTGGGGGGGTTATGGGAGAGCAGAGGTTTTCTGACTTGTACATCACATGCATGTGTTTAACATAATGAGAAACAGGAGGAATTTCGAAGCACAGCAACTTTGTGTGGTTTGAGAAGTTGAGTGGCTTTCTAAAGTGGACTGGTAAATAAATTTGGGCCCATGGTTACACAGCCTGCTAACAACAAATGCAGTATATTAGATAGGATTGCATGTGTTTTATATGGAAATATGATTGGGAGTTTTTAGACTACAATCTTAATAACATAACATGTACTGTCTATTTTCTTCTGAACTAAAAGCTCATACACAGTATTTCAGTTAAATGAGTAAAATTGTATGTATATAAAGTTTGATGATATCAATAAAATATAATTTGCACCAAACTAGCCTTGGTACTGCCTGGGGAAGTAACTTTGTAAAAAAAATTTTTTTAGGTTCTCACACCATGATGACAATAATAACTAATTTTTTTCAATCGTAATTTCTTCAATAACGTGTTCGACAGACAGAAACATTAACAGCAACAGCCAAATGAAAATAAGTTAAATATTGAGAAGGGATAAAAAAAAAAAGGACATACAAACTCTACACGGGAAGAGGTTGGTCCTGAATTTAAACCCAGCATCTCTGAACTGTGATATGAGCAACAACTACATCATCATGTCACCTATTGTTACAAAAATACAAGTGCATATTAGTGAACACTTATCCTATTTGGCAAATTCAATTACTATATACATGTAAAAAATTAAATCCAGATTATCAAAGTCTAGCTGATCTTAGTAAGCCAATAAGCTATTCTAGAAGAGAGTTCGAGAAGATCATTAAGGAGAGATTCTCTACATTACACCTGTCTATACAAAAGCCTGCTGTGTCTCCTATTGTCAGATCTGCATTTAATCTCAGTCAGCACTAAGCTTGAAATCCTGACGATCTCATTTTGCATTTCTTTTGAGGTATATTTAACATTTTGAGGAATGTTCGCAGTTGCAGTCAAAAATATTCAACCGCCTGAAGATTTTAAGGATTTATCTAGTTTTTTCCCCAAGTAGCAAGATTCTGCGATGAGTGATACATAAAATAGAACAGAACAGAAAATGCATGATCTAGTATCTGTGTGTAACAGTACATTTTAAGATAGCCATGTCACAATTGTTCAACCCCTATATAATGTTTTTAAAGCTTTCTGGCAGCTTTTATGGATTAATGTGGAGTTGAAACATAATTAAGCCTTTGAGAACTCTAATGATCCTTCATTTGCTTCAGCTGTGATGCATATATAAACCCCATCCAAGAAGGAATTCAAGGTGAGTTGCAATCATGGAAAAGACAAAGGCACTTCCACAAAAGTTGAGAGAGGAGATTACATTTGATTGCAGCCAAAGGACCTTTGTTATAAGATTTCCAAAAAAATATAACATCTTAAGAGACACCATTTGGGAGCTTTATAAGGAAGTTTAAAACTAATGGAACAGCTGCAAACCTGCCTGGCTGTGGAAGAAAACCCAAAATTTTATCAAAGGCCTGGAACGGTTTGGACTCATGGACCAGCGGTATTGTAGGACTTTTGCGTATTACTATTATATAAAATAATATTAATAAAGGCCTCCACGTCCCATTACCAAATAACAGAAAATTGGAAATGGTCGAAGGTTAATGCGTGTGCGATTATTCGCTATCTGACTCCAAAAGGTAGTTAGACCAGTGATTTCTCCACTCGTTATATTAATTTTTCTTAATAGCTAAGCTTTAAAATAATCTTACTCAGAGGTATTTTATAAGCATGCAAAATTATTTGTCAGAGGCTTTTCTAATACATGGACAGAAAAGATAAGTAAAGTTAAGTATTAATGTGTTTATATTAAATTGTCATGTGGAATCATAAAGTGATTTATAATTCCCTCAGTGGACAATCCTTATAATGCTTATTTTACAATTAACAGGAGATAAATTAACTTTTGATACTCAGTCTTAAAAGATCAACTGGAACATTAGCTTCAAGTAATAAAGTTTATTACAATTAGAAGGTAAGATTAATAAAGATTACATACAAAGTTTCAAAATTCTACTTACAATAAGGACTTCTGCTTTAATGGAACTGAACCAGCGATCAGGAACCAAAGCCAAGAGAGCCTTTCTCTGTTACATATCCTATTTAAGCTTAAAAATCTTTTTGAAGTCCCTGCTTAGGTCATTTGTATGTTAAAAAGAGCCAGATTATCCCATGGTTGAGACCGGTGGTAAACAAGGGATATAAGAGATAATAGGATACTGTTAAATCCTGTGACTGATATGTAAAGAAGCCTTGTAAGGTGTGAGGCTTACAGGCTGTGTAACTGAACCATGTTTGTGTCAATAATTTGCATCCTGGGGAAATGCGCTATGATAAATTCAGTTGTATATACATTAACAGATAAAGAGTGGGGTGTATGAGTGACAAAGGGGTTATGCAAGTAAACTGGGGTTATGTGGAACATTCACAAGCAAGATCAAAAGTCCTCTGTCATGATGAAAATGTGTATTACTGGAACAGCAAGTGAAAACTCTGAATAAGACTCCAAAAACTAGCTAAAATGGTTAAAGGAAAATTGATAAATTAGGACAGCAAAATCTCTCACCGTCAATTTTTTTCAACAGACCTATGGATTCACTTCACATCTGAACTGCTTCAATAAGCCCCCCACTAACTCTGAATTGCATAGCCAGTTACTGAAAACCAGAGCTAAAACTCTGGTAGAATCCTTACCTCACAGGACATAGTGTAGAGTCATACAATGAACTGTTAGGAAAGACATTGTCTTTTTCAATACCCAACCCAGAGTCGTCAGTCACCAGCAGACAGTGAAATGCAGAACCACATTGAGGTGGCAGCATTTAGCAACTTCCCTTATCCAGAACAAAATACTGTAGTTAAGTGCATTGTTTTCTTCTTAGTAGATGAATGGCCAAAATAAAGTTTACACACTAATATTTCGTTGGGCTTTTTATTTAGCTTTGATTACGGCACGCACTTACTGTGGCATCTTTTTAACTAACCAATTAACTAACATACATATCTTTGGAATGTGGGAGGAAATTGGAGTACCCAGAGAAAACCAACGTGGACAAAGGGAGAACATGAAAATTATATGAATGTAAATGCCTCGATCCGATCGCATTGTTTCAATGCTGAGTGAAACGGTAGGTTTTTAATTATTTTTTAAAAACTGTAAGAGACTCAGCAGTTCAGAGATCCAGTGGAAATTCAATCCACCACCTCCAGAATATTCCTTATGTCTGGCTACCTCTGATTGTGGCCATATTTGAGTCTTCTTACAAGGTATTATAAACATTGTCCATTGTCTAAATGCTCTAAAATAGCAACAATAAAATAAAAATAACTACGCAGTCCATGAGTGTCTACAGTACAATCATTATGTCTTTCCCCTCAGCAAATTCCATTAATACTGTGCTTGGCTGATGCAACATTCTTCTCAATACAGTAAACTTTAGCATCACATATCTCCTGAGACATGGATGATAACAGATCACTAATGTCTTATTATTATTAATCTTTTAATTTTAATTTTAAAATTCAAAAAGCTTCTATCGCCAGCGATTATAGATGGTGGGAGACTTGCTTCAGTCCCTGCAGCATATGGACATACTTGCGTACAGATAACTGAGGTGAAATATTACTCAAGTTAAAGTAGAAGTCCTTCCTTCAGACTTTTACTTGAGTAAAAGTACAAAAGAGTTTGCTTTCAAGTGTACTTGAGTATTGAAAGTATCATGATTTATTATGGCTCTAATGTCCTGTTATACTATCCTATTATTATTCACCCATACTAGTTTTCTGTCATTCAGATGTGACTGTATACAGTGGTGCTTGAAAGTTTGTGAACACTTAAGAATTTTCTAAATATGACCTAAAATATCGTCAGATTTTCACACAAGTCCTAAAAGTAGATAAAGAGAACCTAGGTAAACAAATGAGACAAAAATGATTCGTATTATATTATATACAACATTATTATACTTGGTTCTTGTGCTTTAATGCAGTGTTTTCCTTTCTCTAAATATAACACTTTTTTTAAGCCAAAAAATTCTATTTTGGTCTCATTTATCTACAAAACATTCTTCCAATAGCCTTCTGGCTTGTACATGTGATCTTTAGCAAACTGCAGATGATCAGTTTTTTTGGAGAGCAGTGATTTTCTTTTTGCAACCCTGCCATGCACATCATTGTTGTTCAGTGTTCTTCTGATGGTGGATTCATGAATATTAATATTAGCCAATGAGAGAGGCCTTCAGTTGCTTAGAAGTTACCCTGGGGTCCTTTGTGACCTCGCCAGCTATTACATGCCTTGCTCTTGTAGTGATCCTTGTTGGTTGACTCCTGGGGAGGGAAACAACGGTGTTGAATTTCCTCGATTTTTACACAATCAGTCTGACTGTGGATTGGTGGAGTCCAAACTCTTTAAAGATGGTTTTGTAACCTTTTTCAGCCTGATAAACATCAACAACTCTTTTTCTGAGGTCCTCAGAAATCTCCTTTGTTCGTGCCATGATACACTTCCACAAACCTGTTGTGAAAAGTAGACTGATAGATCCCTGTTCTTTAAATAAAACAGGATGTCCACTCACACCTGATTGTCATCCTATTGATTGAAACTCCTGATTCTACTTGGAAATTAACTGCTAATCCTAGAGGTTCACATACTTTTTCCACTCACTAATATGTAATATTGGATCATTTTACTCAAAAAATAAATGACAAAGTATAATTTTATGTCTCATTTGTTTAACTAGGTTCTCTTTCTCTACTTGTAGGACTTGTGCGAAAAACTGATGTTGTTTTAGGTCATATTTATGCAGAAATATAGAAAATTCTAAAGTGTTCAAAAACTTTCAAGCACCACTGTAGAAGAGATTTTTCTCTCCTATTATAATTTTTACAACCTTTGACATGGAATGGATGTTGATTGGCAATTGGCACATTCTTGTATTATTAAATGTAACTTTTACTTTATTTCCCTCACTGTGTGTCCTACTGAACTGAGGCTCAGGGCAGTGCATCATTTGCTCCTGCTCCCCAGTGCATAACGGAAATATTACAATAGTTTGTAAAGAGATGGAAGTCTATTTTTTTAATAAAGTTTGTTTCTTTAATGTATCCAGCTGATTCAAATAATACAAACCCTCTAAAACTATACATAAAATGCATCAAATATCTTCCTACTAACTAACACATAACCTAAAAGACTATAGTATAAAGCAACATAAATTACAACTTCCTAATAAAACTGTAAACAGTGTTCCCACACACAACAGCACGTTTGACAATCTGTCTCTGCACTTTTTGTGTACGCTAATGCAGAAAAAAATCCTTATGGCCAGGAGTGCTGATGTTGAAAGAATCACTTCAGGTAAATTTTAACAGGTTTAAAGTCCTATACATTGCAGAGTTGCTGCATACTTGTAAGTACATGGCCATCTTTGGCTTCTGGTACTTTCCAAATGATGGAAATTGCATACAAAACCATCTCTTCTTAATGCCTTTCAGAACTGCTTATGGAATATGGAGTGAATACAAATACAATTTAATATCAAACATTTCAGTTTTCTCCTATACAAGATTCTACTGTCATTAATTTATTTCCCATGGAAATACTAACACACTTCTAAGCCATGATTTCATTTATACCACCATTATTCATTTTGTGTTCAATTAAAAAAAATGTCTAATATCAGTATAACAGTATAATACACTAGAGGGCCACTGCAAGAACCTGGGTTCCAGTCGTGGCTGTGCTTTCTGGTGGGTCGGGCACCTTATACAGACATGTTTGGCTGTGTCAGAGAGTGAGAGGCCAGTTGGGGATCATCCTCTGGTGCTATTAGAGATTCCTACTCAGCCTTGTGATTCACCAGCATCACATCCAGGACATTCATCCAGGTAAAAATCTGGCAAAAATGACTACATTTTATGGCTTATTTCTAGACTTGTCTTTTTCTAGGATTTTTGAGGTGTAAGTCACATGGTATAACAAAAAAAGATCTATATAAATTGTCCATAGAAATTCATGAATCTTCTCTCTGAAATCTCCTGCCTCCTAGATCATTCCTTGGAGCGTATTTGGGCAACAGCCATGTTTTCATGGCCGACTTCAACTGATTTTCGGGCCACAGTTTGAAGAACCCATGGAGGAATTAAAGAATGTAAAAGTCATTTACAATAACGAGACGCACCCAGAAAATGCATTTTCCATATGTAACTGGATGAGCCATTCTGAAACAGAATAATTGGCATCATTCATCTGCTCACACAGCCTGGGTCAAGAATCAAAAGTACATGGGAAATCTCTTGCCCATTTCAAATATCTTATTCCTCAAACAACGTAAATAAGAGTCTTCATATCATGTTTCTCTTTAATCCATGCTGAAGTTTTAACTCTCATTTTGCATATCTAAGTAGTAACCAATACTGATCACCAAAATACATGCTCTGTGGATCACTAAAGGGTTTGACTATACCAAAGCAATACTGCAGCTACCAAGAAATAGCATGCATACTCTGGTACAGCAGTGTTCAATAAGACGGCTGAGCCGTGCACCCCCTTTTGGTGTAGGCCCCATGAATCTTGACGTGTTGCACTATTAGCTTGTTAATGAGAAATTCCATCTTTGAGATGGTCTTAAATCTCCCTTAGCGTCTCTCCAGTGCATTGTCTCTGGCCATGCGGAGGATAAAACGACTGGCCTGCTGCAGATCGTAATTGTAGCGTGCTAAGATTTTGTGGCAATCCTCTCGGGAGCACTGATTCATGTAGTACAGCATTTCAGCCTAACAAAAAGAAACAGAGGTGAATGAGTACAATGCATGGTGATTTTAACTATAGTGCCTTGCAAAAGTTTCATACCCCTTGAACTTTTTCCACATTTTTTCATGCTACACCCACAAACTTAAATGTATCTTATTTGACAGACACAAAGTAAAAAGTATGTGTGAAGTGTGAAGAAAATTACACATGGTTTTCAAAATTTTTAATTAATAAAAATCTGAAAAATGTGGTGTGCATTTGTATTCAGCCTGTATTGACCTGCTGGAATGTGAACCCCACAGCATGATGCTGCCACCATTATGTTTCATGGTGGTGATGGTGTGGTCTTTTTCTGCCACAGATACTGATTTGCATTTAGGCCATGTCCCCATATGGCTTGTGGCAAACTGCAAGCTTTCTTTCTTCTTGCCACTTCTAATGAAGGCCAGATTTGTGGAGTATGTTACTAATAATTGTCCTGTGAACAGCATCTCCCGCCTGAGCTGTGGATCTTTGCAGCTCCTTCAGAGTCACCATGAGCCTCTTGGCTGCTTCTCTAATTAGTGCTCTCATTGCCTGGGCTGTCAATTTAGGTGGAGGGGCACGTTTTGGTAGGTTTGCAGTTGGTATACTCCTTACATTTTTTATGATGGATTGAGCAGTGCTCTGTGAGATTTTCAGAGCTTTGGAAATTTTTGGTATTCATGATGCTGTTTGACCACTAATGTTCCCTTAACAAACATCTGAGGCCTTCACAGAACAGCTATAATTATACTGAGAATAAATTACATACAGGTGGACTCTATTTACTAATAAAGTGACTTCTGAAGGCAATTGGTCACACTGGATTTTATATAGGGATGCAAGAGAGTACAGGGGGTGAATACAAATACATGCCACACTTCAGATTTTTATTTATTAAAACTTTTGAAAAACACGAATCATTTTATTTTCATACCTGCTACTATGTGTTGGTCTATCACATAAAATATCAATAAAATACATTTAAGTTTGTGGGTGTAATGTTTTACACACACTTCGTAGCAAACTTTGTAGGAAAAAAGATAAATCACAGACATGCCACAAAACTATCATTTTTCAAAATGCAAACCTTCTGGCATAAAAGAATATTTTAAAAAAAGAAAGAAATTGTTGTGGTCAGTCACAAGTGTTTATTTTAGATCAGGTAGAGTAAAAAGTAGAGTCACTCAATTCTGAGGAAAAATTTATGGAATCACTCTGTAATTTGCAGTTCTAAAACAAACACCTGCTGCAGATAATTAAAAAGCAGATTTGCTAATTATTCTTCAGTTTAAAAAGCTGTTGCACAAAGCAGATTGACATGAATCATGGCTCCAACATGAGAGACGTCATTTGAAACAAAGGAGAGGATTATAAAACTTCTTCAAGGAATCATCATCGAATGTCGCAAAAGATGTTGGGTGTTCCAGATCAGCTATGTCTAAAATCTGGACCAAGCACAAACAAATTGGAAAGGTTGTAAAAGGTAAGCAGGCTGGTAGATTAAAGAAGAAATCAATGTGTCAAGATAGAACATTTAAGCAACATGTCTTGAAAACAAAAAATGCACAACAAAACAAATGAGAAACAAGTCGGCAAAAATAGGAAAATTGTCTATGACCAAACTGTAAGAAATCGCTTAAAAGTAATGGGATTTACATACAGAAAAGCTGAACGAAAGCCAGCATTAACACCTAAACATAAAGAACAAGGTTACAGTAGGATAAATAAAAGCAATAATGGACTATGGGTGACTGGCTAAAAGTGATCTTCAATGATGACACGTGAATATGCATTGGGCAAGATCATGAAATGGGGGGCGAGGTGTAAAAGGAGGACCCAAACACAGACAGCTTCATGAATAAGGGTAGGCTTTATTTAACGTAAATAAGGGAACTAAAGAGGAACGAAAGCAAAGTAACAAATAAAGCCCAAAACGAAACCAAAACTGCCCAAAACGGCAAACCCCTAAAGGCCGACGAGGCTAGGACACATCCAAGGTGAAGTGGAACTGATTTTACAGCCGGTGGACCGGTCCGACCAACCACACCTATGTGGCAACCGTTTTTACGGTCAGATGTCCCAAACCGGCCAACCACGGAACGAGGGGAGAGCAGGTGAGGTCCGACAGGGTGCAGTGCAGGGATAGGCCCAAGCAATGACCCACCTGAGGCAACAAGTAACCTGCGGCACCCCCTGCGCTCCCCGTGTGGGCCCTTTAGGTGTCGGCAGTGGGTGCCGAGGGGATCTGGGCGGCACAGAGATGCAGCTAACTGCCCCTACACTGACAACTAAGCCCTCCCAGTTACCTCCAGGCTCCAAACTGTACACCGCCTTTCCACTACGAAGAAAGGGTGGACACTTTTGCCCCTCACCTTGTCTGGTGCAAAAAGAGCAAGACTGGTGCAGGCACCCGCGAGCGCAACAATCCCCGTTTGTGCGTATTGTGCGGTATATGTGCACCAGCCTCGGGATGGCCTAGCGTATAAAGATGGAACCCACGCATCTACTAACCACGTCTAAAAGGCCCCACAACGGCAGCGCGAACCACGGCAGATCGTAACGATCGCCGGGCTGGAAGATGTTAAACGTGGATTACCGTGAAGATGACCCAGCGATCAATAATCCGCGCGGCTCACTTTTAAACCGTTGCCCAGCTGAATTCAATGTAAGACTGATTACTAATGGTGCCCACAGCGCGATCACACATGAGCGGGTACCAAGTCTAAGAGGATTCAGCTGAGCGATCAGGGCCATGCCAGGTTGACAGATGGTAAATAAACCCGCGCCTGGCGTGACACCTGACAGTGATGATGCTGGAACTTTTGATTGATGTTGGTCCATTGAAATTTATGAAGTTAACTCCCTAGACAGAGGACATGTAAATTTCCATAGTCATTGATGATATGGACCTGCATGTCAGGTAAATGCACAGGGGAGCTGGCAGTCAATAAATGCTAAAGTCTACATTGAAATTTTGAAAATGTTTCTTATTCCAACAGTTGAAAAGATGTATATTGATGATGACTTCATTTTTCAATATGATAATGCATCTTGCCATAGGGCAAAGGACATGAAAATGTTCTTTTTAGAAAGACATATAATGTAAATGATGACCTGCATATAATCTGGATCTCAATCCAGTTCAAAATCTCTGGTGGAAATTGAAGAAAATGGTCAATGACAAGGCTCCAGCCAGCAACAGCAACAAGAGGCAGTTGGAGCCAGATTAATGAAGAATACTGTTTGCCATTAGTTAAGTCCATCCCTCAGAGAATTCAAGCTGTTATAAAAGCCAGTGGTGGTGTAACAAAATACTACCAGTGCAGTAGTATTAGTAGTACTTTCTTTTTTAAAATTATTTCTTAATGCCAGAATGTTAAAATTTTAAAAAGTGATAGTATAGTGATAGTATGTCTGTGATTTTTTTAAAGATCTTCCAACTAAGGTTTTTTTTCTAGTCAACTTCAATTTGTTTATTAATAAACATACATTCTTGCATTAAAACCTGTAACAAGAAAATTTAGACAGGTGCAATTTAGGGCTAGTAATAATTATATTGAGATTTTAGAGCAACATAATCTGCATTCAAGACAACATCTTTTTCAGGGATGTCCATGTTTTTTTACAAGACTGCAAAACCACATGCTGCACACAGTCTGCATAGCTGCAGAATAAGAGGGAATGACTACTGGACTGGCCTGCCTGCAGTCCTGATCTGTCCTTAAAAGAGAATATGTGTCACATGTCAAACAAAAAATGCAACAATGACAACGCGTACTAAAGCACACCTGAAGACATTTGGAGGAAAACTGGACAGAAAAACACTTGAAACACTTAATCACTTGGTATCCTCAGTGCCAAAACATCCTTTAAATGTTGTGAGATGGAATGGCATCATTACAAAGTGGTAAATGCTTCACCTCCCGATTCATTTTAGAACGTGTTGCAGGTCTAAAAAAGTCATAGTAAATGTAAGAAACATTGGGGATTTTTTTTAATGTGTATTTTCCATACTGTCCCATTTTTTTATGATTTGGGGTTTTGTCAAGTCTACGTCAGATGCTTTTCTTGACACAATCCTCCCTATTTATTTGGGCTTGGGAGTGGTATTCAGTGGCTGGGGTTTCTTCAATTAAAGCACCACTCAACCTTCACACTGGAAGCCCCACAATGGGACTAAACACAATGACACTGTTTTCAGCAGCTGGCTCTACCCACTGTGCCATCAAGGCTGTTATACCTGCAGCCCTGTTCTGCTTTATTATTTACTTAATGCACATCTGCAACCTCCCATTTCCTGTAGCCTTGATACAATAAAATAATATTACTGATACACCTTTAGCTGTTGCTCTGCCCGCACTGGGTTCCAGTCATTCCGTATAAGGGCTTTTTGAACCTCTTCGATAGTTGCTCCATGGACTGCTGCCTGAACCTGTTAATATTTGCAAGATTAGAATTAGACACAAATAGTTAGATGTTTTATTTAACTATTACATTTGCATCATTTATATGACTAATATTAAAATATGGCTTATTAACCAAGCCTTGGTTGGGTTTAAGAACAACAACATACCTGTGATATGAGGGCCTCCTTATCTACTGGTACTTGCACTTGTGGGGGGTACCTTTCCCGTAACTTCTCTTTCTCTCGATCCTTGTCCCTCTCTCTTTCTTTATCCTTCTCAAAGTCATTGTCTAGCTGAGGACTTGATTTAGCCAAATGAGCCATCTTGGCTAAATTGCTAACACCCACAACCTGCTGCTGTGGTTGGAGTTGCTGATTTGGATGAGAATGAGGGAGCCAGGAAGAAGGGGCTGCATTTCCTGCCAACCTCCGTTCCCGCATCATCATCTGGGCCTTTTGAAAGTGTCTGAGGTTTGGAGGTGGTGGTCGTGGAGGAGGGATGATAATGCCTGCATCACTCAACCTGCGAGTGTCCTGGTTGGTGGAGGGGGGCATGGGTCTGCGGCCATTAGCTCGCTGAGGGTGGTTGCTGTTTACATCTTGAGCCTTGTTTTGAGGCAACCCAAGGACAGACTCGAGACTCCTTGACATGCCTAGAGAAAAGAGCAAGGGGAGGAATATGAGGTGTGGTGGTGAAAGTGATTACTGCAGTTTCATCACAGCTCCAGAGAACCATGGTACATTCTCTGCCTTGGACTTCAACTGTATGGAGTTTTTATGTCCTCGCTGTGTTTGAGTGGGTTTACTTTAAGTACTCCAGTTTCTGTCCAGATTGCAACAACATTTGTTAGGTCACTCTAAAGTGCCCCAGTGTGAGTGTGTCTGACTAGTATCAAAATAACCTTGTCATGAGTGGCCATTTATGCTATGTTAAATAAACAAACAAATAAATAAACACACATGCAGTATGAAATGATAATGATCATAAAATGAATATATCATATACAGAGAATGTTAATGTTTGAAGTGTATTAGTGTTCTAACCTGCCATTTTCTTCAGATTGGAGCCTTCTTTTTCTTTTATCAAAGAAGTCTTCCGTTTCCCAGCTCTAAATACAAAAACCTGTCTTGAGAAACACTTTTAATGATAATGTCTAAGAAGAGAAACAAGTAGCTTTACAGTATTACTTACTCATCAATGCCCTCTGGGGTTCCCCAGCTACGTTCTGGTTTGGTGTCTCCATGTGCAGTATGCAGTAAACTTCCTCTGACTGGGAAAGAGATGAGACCAGCTGCAGGGTTAGGACTGACAGGTCCCGGTGAAGACACATGAGGAACAGTCAGCACTGGAGGGAACCAGCCAATACCCAGGGTTCTCTGGTTTTGACCTTTCCACTCACACAAATCCAAGCTAGATTAAGAACAGAGAACACCGAGTCTTACAGAGATGTAACAACAATTGTAATATCACCTAATCATAATAATCACTGTGTATTTTGTGAAGTTGTAACATAAGGCATATTTCTCCCATAGTAGATTGTTTGTTGCACTGTAATAGCTTTGTTTTTTTTACATGGCAAAGTTTGAGCAGGACTACTTATGGATTGCTTTCTTCTTACCCCTCTTTCAGAAAGTACAGATTTGTTAAATACAAGACTAATAGTTGTCCCGTGTACAGATGCTCCCACATGAGCTGTGGATCTCTTCAGCTCCTGCAGAGTGACCAGCCTCTTGGCTGCTTCTCTAATTAGTGCTCTCCTTGCCTGGGCTGTTAGTTTAGGTGTCTTGGTATGTTTGCAATTGTGCCATACTCTTTCCATTTTTTGATGATGGATTGAACAGTACTCTGTGAGATGTTCAGAGCTTTGGAAATTTTTGGTTGTTATTATGCTGTTTGATCACTAATGTTCTCTAACAAACATCTAAGGCCTTCACAGAACAGCTATAGTTATACTGAGAATAAATTACACACAGGTAGACTCGATTTACTAAAAAGCTGACTTCTGAAGGCAATTGGTCATACTGGACTTAATATAGCGGTATCAGAGTACAGGGGGCTGAAGACAAATGCATACAACATGTCAGATTTTTATTTATTAAAAATTTTGAATACCATGTATCATTTTCTTTTCACTTCACACATACTTGCTACTTTGTGTTGGTCTATCACATAAAATCCCAATAAAACACATTTAAGCTTTTGGGTGTACCGTGAAAAATGTGGAAAATTTCAAGGGGTATGAATACTTTTGCAAGGCAATATACAACAGAAAGCCTTTAGGATGTGGTAGAAGAAAAGATTTGCAGCATGAAAATCAATCAATTTTGCAACATGAAAATCACAGAAAACTTGAATGTTTCTAACATCTTGTTGTTCCTTTCCAGTCTTGTAAAATTCTTCAAGGCATACAAAATTTACGTAAATTCAGCAATTAGGGATTGTTCATATAGTGAATATATGACTATACACTGATGTACACTTCTGTGATAAGAGCAGCATTAAGCTACAGTTACACAATAGTGGTATCCTACCTTCTAATACAGAATTTCATAGTCAGTCTTTAGGAACAAAAACAGAAATAAAAGCTAAAGAAATTCAGTTAAAAGATAAGCATTTATTTTGCTCTTGAAGCACATGCACGGGTCTTTGTAGGACACCTAAACACTGAAGGATCAACTATGAATGGAAACCTGTCCGAAGATACTCAAGCAGGTTAACAATCTTTCTCTTTTCTCTCTCATTTCCTTCCCTGTAGCCATTATTCTTACCCATGGTCTATGAGGGTAATCACGTCATTGGCCTGGAGAATAAGCTTTCTGGCATCTGCAAAATCCCGTATAGCTCGTACCTCCTTTGGCTGAGCCTAAGCATATAACAGAA
>JAVSBU010281692.1:0-11486 GCA_033118015.1 Loricariichthys derbyi | reverse complement strand
GTGTGATTTTGTTGTCAGCACATTCAACTTTGTACAGAACAAAGTATTCAATGACAATATTTCATTCATTCAGATCTGGGAATGGTTAGTCAGGGAGTCATGTCGGTGAATATTAGCTACTCACAAATGGCACCCTTATAAAATCCAGCTGCTGCAGCATGAACCCCTGACCAACCATTCCCATTTTATTTAGGTGTATCCATATAAATGGCCCACCCCGTAGATATATATATATATATATATACTAAAATAACACATCCTAGATCTGAATGAATGAAATATTCTCACTGAATACATTGTTCTATAGAAAAGTCTGTTGATTATTTCCATAATTCCATTTTTAAAGTTAAACTTTCATAGATTATAGATTCACGGCCCACAATTTAAATTATTTTAAGTATTTATTTGTTTATTTTTACACAATTTGGGCTTCCAGCTCATAAAAACCATGAAAACAGGATTTCAAAAGATTAGAACAGTGTGGAGAAATCAGCCCAAATTTTGCAGGGCATGAAGATAAGATAAGATAAGATAAGATAAGATAAGATAAGATAAGATAAGATAAGATAAGAGCCAGCTTTTATTGTCATGTCAATGAACAGATTCACAGAATAGGAATGTGCTTTGGCATAAAGGTGCAGAGAACACCAGGGTTCCGAGGCAGCCATACTTGGTTCCAGCTTAAGCTAGAAAAAATACGGAGTAATATATGGGGTGAAGGGAGGAGAGATTAAAAAAAAAAACATCCCCAGACTATGCTCATTAATGAGTACTGTTTGGGAACTGAAAAACACACCTGTACAGTTATGCACAAATACATATTACAACATGAAGATCAACACCCACAACAGGAATAAAGGAACGACGGCATAAGAATGGGGAATAAGAGAGCACACTTCTGTTTATGTTACAGCAATGACCTTGGCCGAGGCCATGGCTGCAGTTGCACACACTTGAATCACAACTACCTCTAGACCATTTCAAATTGTCCAGTTTGTTTTAAATTGTCCAGTTTAAAATTGTCCCGATAGTCTCAGAGACAACCCGAATTCCTCTACAAAACAGCAAGCTTCTCCAAGATGATCCCAGTCTCACAGCTTACAGTCACAGTCTGAGTGCTGACAGCTCTGGCTATGACCTCAATCATGTAGGACAACTTTAGGGGGCCTTGGACAGCTGCCTTCATTCTGCGAATTTTCCAATACACCAGGGCAATACCTAATCCAATCAGCAAGACACCTGTGATCATAAATGTTATAAACTTAATAGTGTGACACACTAATCATCTACTAAACTCAAAGCAGCTGCACAGGTTTTCCCAGGTGTCATTATATTGCTTTATATCGTATATATTAAATTGTTTTATATCTTTTATATTTGTATACATTAAATTGCATTATATCTCCTGCATCCGAAGGTTTAAAGAGGCTTTGCGAAACTTAGTTGTGGGTGTTCCATAGTCATAATGTCCAAGAAGTAGTTTAACCATAGTTTCTTAAATTAAGTACCATAATAATAATAATTCTACACAAGAATTATTTTCTACATCAATGCAAGTTTATAACCAGCATTATAACCCAGTAATGAAAGAACCGGACACAATCGCAATCTGATATTTAACAACAATTTTCCATCTTGGCAATAATAGTGTCTATAGATGTATTTTTGGCTTCTGTCAAAAGTGTCAGGTCCATAATACCTTCTTTAAGTCATAACTATAGGTTCTCTAATTATTGTGAATTTCCATCAGTTAAAAATGCAGTAGCATTTTGATCAATGTAATGTAGCTATTAATGTATATAATTATAATGATAAACATGTCGGTCTACATTCTGTTTTACAGAACATAATGCAATCATTATGTGGTGCTTACATGTATGTTAAATTTAATTCCCAGTGTTACCTGGTCTTGAAAGCTCCTGTTTGATCCCCAGATGAAGAGGTTTTGGTCATTTCTGTGTGGAGCTTACATTTCCTCGTCATGTCTACATGTGCTTCATGTGGTTACGTTAAGGATAGATTATTTATTTATTCATTTATTTTTTTTATCATCATCATCGTGATCATCATCATCATCATTATTATTATTATTATTATTATTATTATTATTATTATTATTATTATTACATAACGGTTATGTGCATCAGAATTCTTAAAGCTTATTGTCACAAGTCCATACAATATCATAGTCTGAAGTCTGAGACAAGGACATTCTGCTTTTAGGCTACACAGCATCATTTCTCTTTACCTCTGTTGACAAGAAGGACATTTTGGAAGTGTCGATTCTAAATGGCATAGTGGCTGGCTTCGCCCCATTTTTCCACATGGTGCTAGGTGATAAGGAGAGATGTAGACTAAAGCCTGGAAACTGGCATTGACTAAACTGGTAGAAAATTGGATGAAAAATCCAATGTCACAATCAATAAACAACAACACACACAAGCCAATATCCCATATACTCCCAAATTAAACATAGTAGCGCTAGTGTGCTCAAACTTTCAAGACTTATTAGGTATGCTATAAAACCTCTATTAAACAAGGCAGCACATTTGTGTCCTGCAACTGTTCCAATTCCTTTAGAAGCCTATGCATTTCACTCTAATACTCTGAGCTGAAACACATTTCACAGTTTCCACAACGCACCACTTAAGGTTTCCTGAACCCAAAATAAGTTACAATGAATATAATGTGATGATATGCATTTATTTATTTATTATCCATGTTTAAATCTCTGTCAGGATCCATGCCAACCCCATGGCTCATCAGTAAGGGAATGGGTGGCTTGGTATTGGCAGGGGATAGAACCCGCTGTGCTGCAAGCTAATGCGGATTAATTTCATATTAATTAATCCCACCTGCAACAGGCAATTCGGCTGGAAGCATGAGTCTTACCATGCAGCACCATCATACACTTTCGTCACAGTAGAACCGCATACCGTCAGTGTCACTCTGCTCCCGGAATGGATTGCCGAGGCATGCAGCAGCAGTGTTAGTTGTGCATGGATTTATTTTTGCTTCAGATGCGAGGCACATCCCAGACTGGTACACTCCATCGATTTTGCATCACCATTTGGTTAGTTGTATTTCCACTCATTTTGCGGTGCGGCACTCACTATGTCGTTTTTATGTTGGCAAGATGTTGGAATAGTAAACAGGGGCCAGTCCATGAAGAGCCTTAAAGTACAACAGTAATATTTTGTATTCAATTATTTTAACCACCGGCAACCAATGAAGCTCCTGTAAGATAGGGCTGATGTGATTGAATTTACTACAGTGCTTCAGAAGGCTAGCAGTTCTAAAGGTGCTGCAGTGGACAGAGGGAAATGGCAGGAAGACCATACAGAGGAGGATTACAATAGTCTAACTCGGAGTAGAGGATAGCATGAATCAGTATCTCCGTGTCCTTCTCAGGTAGGAGAGAACATATGCAAGCAATGTTACAGTGGACCATATGTGAGGAGGAAAGTAAGACAGGGGTCAAAGATGACGCCCGGATTCCAAATTGTGTTGAGGAGCTGAATAGATGTTTTAAAAGAAGTAATTAAGGACTTGGAACCAAAGAAGATGAGTTTTGTTTTTGCCGCATTTTGTTGTAAAAAAATAAGATGAGCCAATTATTAAGTTCAGAGACACAAGCCACCAAGCCAGCTGGGGGGAAGGAGTCAGAGGGTTTAAAGTGAAGGTAGAACTGAGTGTCATGTGCATAACAATGAAATTTAATATTGTAATTCCGGAGTATATCACCAAGCGGCATTATGTAAATAATGAAAAGTAAGGGTACAAGAATGGATCCCTGAGGAACACCATGACACACAGGTGCAGACTCAGACTGGTGCATTCCCATACTAACAAACTCACACCAGTCTGAGAGGTATGACTTAAACAATGCTAGAACATAATCAGAAAGACCAACATAGGCTAGCCAGTGTAGCAAGATTTCATGATTGATAGTGTCAAATGCTGCTGTGAGGTCAAGAAGAAGGACCAGGGAGACCAGGCCTTCATCAGATGCACGCAAGAGGTCATTGAGAATAAGTAAAAGAGCCATTTCAGTTTGGAACGAAAACCAGATTGAAATTATTCAAAAATGCTATGTGTTTGCAGATACTCTATTAGTTGAGACGCTACCACCTTTTTATTTTATTTTATTTTTTTTTTAAACCAAAGTGACACCCTGAACACCGTTTGCTCCAGGTGATCTTTGTTCACCTGGATTTCCATGGCTAATGTTGATTTAATAATCTGTCATTCACATGATCCAGTTTGGATGTACCGAACTGGCTAACCACTGGGATGAAGGGGATGCCCAAGAGAGGGAAGCATATGAGGGATGCGCAGTGGGTGCATGCACCAGTCTCATTCATGGTGCCAGAGAAAGTGAGGTATGAAGGTACCACCCTTCCTTTGTAGAGGGAGGGTGGAGTAAGGTCTGGAGGTCTGAGGTCATCGGTAGGGCATAGTTTGCTAGTGTAGGGCCAAACAATAGACAAAAAACTACTTTTTCCAAAAGTGTAACAGGGTAAAAAGGCTAAGATATGCCAAAGGTTACAAAGATTTAGTTTTTTTGTGTTTCTGGTTACCGAAACATTGTGCACTGTGTTTGTCTGCTGCCACTCGCATTTATCAGATAATTTTTCTTTTTTTCTCAGTATTGTGGGCATTTATTTTGTGGTTTCGGCTGTTTGACTTGTCTGTGTACTTGCAGAGTTTGGCCATTTTTGCTGCCGTGAGTGACAGGGCTGTGACTAAACATGTCTCTTTTACTGTGCAGGCCCATTGGTGTCTGTCTGGTGGCTCATGGATGTTTTGTCTCTGCGTGGTCTGAGGCTGATGCAGATGGCTGCCTTGGTCTTCCTCATGTTGTGGTCTCCTGTTTTCTGTCCTGCTCCATGGTCTTTTGTCATTTCACCGGCTGAGTGTGGTCTGTATTGGGATTGGGTGCTGGGCACTATCGCTGTTTCCATCGTGGCTGGAAAATGGTTCACCATCAAATGACCAGTGTCTACCATCGTGGAATTTTGAACTTTTGTTGAGACTTTTGTTTTCATTCTCTGTTGATCTATTTGTCTGTGTTGCCATGTGCCATGTGCGTGTTCTTTTATTTATTTACTTATTTAATTAATTATTTATTTATTATTGTATTTAGTTTTCTATTTATTATAAAGCATCCTTGAGCATGGGAAAGGTGCTATATATGTTTAAATTTATTATTATTATTATTATTATTATTATTATTATTATTATTATTATTAAACACTGGAATGTAGATCAGTGGAAAAGAGTATTATGGAGTGAGGATTCTGGTCTGAAAGTGATGAATCCAGTCAGGGACAATACAATATATATGTTGATTTTACCTTTGCTAATGGTTTTGTGCAGTACTTCATATAAATAAGTAAAACAAGTCCAGTAGTGCAAAATGTTAAATAGGAACTACAAATCAAATTTGCAACACACAAAAAAGCAAACCAGTAAGTGAACTGAGTATTGTCCACTGGTCCTATGTGTGAGTAAGTGAGATTCAAGTCAAGTCAGATTTATTCCTATCGGTACTCCATTTTATCATGGCTCAACTTACAATATTTTGACTTTATGATGGGAATCTGATAACAAATATAAATACACATACAGCAAAAACTGTACTTTGAATTTTGAATTTCAAATTTCCGAAAAGTAATATGTAGTAGTCACCCACCCTTGGATGAGGACGTTGGCAATGCGGGGGAGATGAGCACTGGAAATGTAGTGAAGAAAATTTGTGGTCACATTTTTTTCTACTTTTTAACACATTATTCAATAAATTACAGGATATATTAAATACTTTACTATAAAAAAAAGCTTTATGCTAATGACACTGCGAACTGTAGTTTGCCAACTTTCTCTCTCTCTCTCTCTCTCTCTCTCTCTCTCTCTCTCTCTCTCTCTCTCTCTCTCTCTATCTCTGATGCACATGCATGGTGGCATATGAATAGAATGCAGTGAGCATGAAGCGACTGGTTGATATCTTGCCAAATATTACAGATGTAATGTTTTAGCCTTATGGTGTTGTGCTTGGTAATCCAGCATCACCTTACATCAATGCATAGCTTTGAAAAAAAATATTATCCAGCATTAACAGTACAAGAACTTTCCCTACTCAAATACTTGATATTGTTTTGGAGAATGGTTTACATAGTGCTAAAAAGTTGTTCATTGTTTTTTTGGGCTATGCTGTTTTTGGATAGCTTTGCCCTGAAAGGATGAACATCACTGACAGGCAAATAGAGATGGATGATAGGAGCACCAGCCTCTCATGACTGAGCCCAGGAGAGCAGGGACATGACTTACCACACAGGAACTTGCTGATTGCCTAAAATGGACTTTAACTCAAAGGAATTGGACGTTCTAGTGAATTTTCGGACATTATAAGCATGGAAAATGCATTAGTAATATTGAATCCTTGACCTTCTGGTCCACTGTCCAGTACCTTGACCACGAAGCCACCACAGTCCCTGCTCTTTAGCACTAGAGTCTAATGTAGAGATCTATGATATTTAGAGAAAGGAGGAAAGGAGGCCACATAAACTCAACAGCATACTGAAGCTCTAAAGGGAACAAGCCAGCACTGTCTCACTTGTTAGACACATCAGTAGAGAGGACGCTGGACTGTTCACACTTCGAAAGTGACAGGAATGGATGCTGCTTCTGTTATTCACACCTACTAGTGCACAACCTTGGACACATCATCAGTGATGTATCCTGGATTTGCCAGCCAGGTGACCTGGCTGAATTGATCAAGCTTGTGTCCAAGTGGCATTCCACTGACCCCACTGGTCACTCCTGTTCAGCCAAAGGCATATAGATGTTTTTTTCTGATGCTGCCACATTGTTGATGATGGCTTATCTCCTGCTTGCTGTCATTATGACCAAAAAAAGATTTGTTGTGGCTTGTTTACTGACTCCAAGATAGTCTTGAGGACCATGGTCATGTCTACAGAGATAGCACCTTTTGTCCAGTTCAGGTTTAAGAAATAGAATGAACAGAAAAGTGTATGCATGCTCTGTGAAGAGAATCATTTGGATCTCTTAACTGAGCCTACTGAAATTCATTGTAATATTTTTCTCAAAGCTATATTTTAAAGTGTGAACAGGCAGAGGCACAAAGTTGGAGTGTACTTGCCTATAATAACACAATAGATGACTGAACTACATGATCATATGGCTTCTTTAGAGTAGCAGCATGTGGCTCTTCAGCAAATGGAGAATAGATGGGCTCGAGCACTGATGGTCTCCCAGGTGAATTATACAGTGTTTAGGCAGTCCTGGGGCAGGGTATACTGGAAGTTCTCCTGGATAGCATAAATGAAGGGGATATGCTAGTGAGCTTTCAGATAGATACCCTTAACCAGTTGCCAAAAAAATCTAGAGCCATCCAGAAAAACCCATGCCATGTTACATTGCTGTGAAACGACTGCAAGCTTCTCTAAAAAGCTTTAGCCTGAAGACTGGAAAAGAAGATTTATATTGATACAATGTTGATTCATATTTACCAGTCTGGCAGGTCAGCATTTGGCAATGTTCACTTGAAACATTTTGGAAGTCTCCAAACTATTTTTGACTTTACCAAAGTTTTTTCACGTTACCCCAATGCTGTGTTAGTCCCACCGTCTCCCCATATATGCCCTCATCAGATTTAAAACCTTGATCAAAAAGCACCTTCTTTTATAAAGGCTCTAATAACCCCCACTCTGTACCTTGTACCCTCTGACAAATGAGTTTGGCTTGAATGGACCCACCATTCAAGATCAGAGGAATACAAGCGTTAAGAATTCTTCATACTGGCCTCCATGTGGTGGGATGTATCTCTGTTCTTCAAACATTGAGTACAGTTGTCATGAAGCCTGCTGTGGCATGATTCGCCACTAGAGGGCCTAGGTGATTGGGAGGTAGTTTGGGTGGAACTACAACTCCCAGCAGGCAGTGCTATGAGGTATGCATTACCAGTGATCACGCAATTATGTCTGATGGGCAACACCTGTGAGGAGGGCTTAATTAGCTAGCTCTCAGTACTGTCGCTTGTCACGCTTTTATTTCCAGAACTTTTGTTCCATTCGCATAGGGGCTTTTGTAGAGCACGACATGCTATTTATCTTCTGGCCCGATAGTGGCTTTTGTGCCCTATTTTGCGTTCCCAGCCGTTAGGGACATTCCTGTAAAGCACTAAGGGCTATTCTGGTTTGCAGCCATTAGTGCTTTCCCCATTAGTGCTAAGCACTACTCGCATCTCTCAGCCAATAAGGTGCTTGCCACTACAGCGCTCAGACACTACTCAAGCCACATCGCATGTGTATGCTTCCCAGGCTAGTCCGCTCACGATAACCTGTCCGAGAAAGGGTCCCAGGGCCAGCTGGTAACATCTCTCCTGCAAAGGGGTGAGGAAGTGTAGGGACCAGGAAGCACGAGGTAACTGGCAGGGACCATAGGTAGAGTAGGGTTAGTGTCATCCCGTCAATGCTGTCGCCACCTACTGTCCAGCCCTCCCCTCCTTCAGCGTGCATGCTTTGGCATTTGTCCCTCTGCACTTAGATCCTAAACTTCCCTACCATCCACATCATGACAAGTCTTATCTTTTTACTCAGCACTTAAGTAAAGACTGAAAAAGTTCATAAATTTTTTTTAAGGATGTCTAAATGCTGTAAATGGAAATTACTTCGGCAAGAAGACTTGTTTTGCATTTTCTTCAACACATGAACAGTTTTTACTTGATTTTGAGTTGAATACAGTTGAAGTATTTGTTGAGCATTTTCAAAAATTTTGGCTATAACTCTTGTTCTATAGCCATCCGTGTTCTGTACATTTGACATTTTGAGTGTTCTGAAAGTTAATTGTGGGTTATATTGCCTTTTTAAAATGTACAAAGGCATTAGGCAGGGTTATTATCTTCAGTAATGCTCTATTTTTGCTATTAAACCTCCATTGTGTAAACTGTGAAGAAAAGATCACTAACAATGTCAAGTTGTAGCTTCCCTCTCTGTGTGCAAGTCTATGCAAATGATGTAGTCACAATTGCCACACTTGGGCTTCGTACAGCCATAAAACAGACAACAGCAAGCTGACAACAATGCAGGAAACATAAATGAACATAACACAGGCTAAAAAAGAAATGCATGCTAACCTGACGCAAACCTGACATAGAACTGCAGCCTTATTTATAGTGGTAAAATTATGCAGGCGTGATAAATTAACACAAAACACACACACAGATATATAAACAAATAATGAAGCACCCAGGATCGAGTCCAGTCCTGAAGTGCCTGACAACAACTGTTGGTAAGCAGACAAAGATGAATATTTTAATTGATATTTTAAATGATTTTATGATTTTAGCATCAGCCAAAGTTGGATTAGACGTGAGGCCATTTTAGAAAGGAAATGGGAATGTATGGAATCCAGATTACCAACTGGCTTAACATGGAAGAGATATGGTCTATGGTCCCGTCGCTACCTCGGACCTCCTGGTCCTACACTGCCTTCCCCTCTTTGCAGGAGGGATTGTTCCAGGAGACGCTTTCGCTGAGGGGCTACCGCCGGGATGAAAGGGCATTCAGGTGTGGGCATGGAGCACGCGGGGCAAGTGTCGTGCAAAGCGGGATGACTCAGACGCGGAGACTGATAAGGGTGATGCCTTAACAGCATGATAATGTGATTGACATGCGGTAGAAGCTAGCAGTGCTAATGGTAAGCTGAAATGGCGAAAAAGGCACGTTAAGCACGAAGGGGTAATGCAAGACACTAACAGGGAGCCTAAATGGCAATAACAAGCACGGTAAGCGCGTAGTGGTGACATAAGATGCCAACGGCGAGCCTAAATGGAGAAATAGGTGTATTAAGAGCATAGTGGCAGTGTAGAACGCTAACGCAAAGCCTAAACGGCTATAACAAGCGCATTCCGTGCATAAGAATGACGTGGATGCCAACGGTGAGCCTTAACGGGGATAATAAGTGCATTATTCGCTAAGTGCGTAGTGGCAGCATAAGATGCTAACAGGGAACCTAATTGGCAAAATAGGCTGCAAGTAAATAAAAGTCAAAGTCAGTATAAGGAATAGATTTTAATTTTATTTCTATTTTATATGAAGATGGTTGGCTTTTGGAAGTACCTCTTATCTGTGGCACTCGTAGATGTCTCAAAATCCACTCCTGTACTAAGAGTCACTTCAGGGATCATTTTGCAGGGAAAAACAGGTCCTAACCTTGTCAACTCACAGAAACTAACAGCTCAGAAAAGGTTGAGATCTCTGCATGTAACAGCTGAACTACGGCATCACTGGGGGACATCTAATGAGTGTATGAAGGACAATGGCAAGGAGTTGATCAGCCGTACAGATAACGACCCCTTTCCAAAGCTGTCCATCACCCTAGAACTGGGTGAGCATGATGGACACATCTTAGAATTTAAGATGGAAGCCGGCGTAGGCTTGAACTCAGTACTCAGCAAATATCATGCAAAGGACAGAGTGAGATGGAGGAGCATGACTCGCTGTGGTGAGACCTGAAATATGTCAAGTTCAGCATGTAGACTTTTATCATTGGTTTTAAGTGTCATCTGATTTTATGATTGGAAACTCAAAAACGGCAATTTATGTGTCAAAGAAAACCAAAATTATACAACACACAGAAACAGCCCTTTCAAAACAAATTGCATCAAAGTTCATGATTGATTTTAACTGTTATAATCCTATGAGAGTCAGGATAAAGCTATATAGTGTTACAGAAAAGCAGTGTGCTCTGTGGAAAACAATGCCTTCAGTTTTGCAGTAGAGTTCAGTTAAAAGAAATGTCAAACACCAGTCCGCTCTAACATAAAAAAATATATATATTTTACTATTGATCTGTAGAGCGACTATGGAAGGCTCAGATGTGACTTTTATAATAAAGTTTCAGAGTCTCTCTCTCTCACCCCTTATTCCTCTTTGTCCCATGTGAATGTGCATGTGTTCAGTGAGTGATTCTGACTGGCACCTTTCACAAGGACATAACTGAAAAAGCCTATGGGGCCTGTCGTGTTATCATGGGCATCGAGGCAGTGAGGCATGATAGCCATAAAACACCTGTGCTGGTAGACTCTCGTCAAGCTGTCAGACCTTCGCTAGGAGACATTGTGATACTTTGTTCTCTAATATGGAAGTTAGTTGAAAGGTATTATAACGAGACACCCGTATTAAGCGTCTGGCTAAGTGGCGTCATTAAAAAAGAGTATACAGCAAGAAGTACAAAGACACCCCAATAACACAGCTTGTTCAAAAACCATCTACCTACTGTAAGGGATTGACCCATTTGATTATACCATTCTCACATAGCAGTATTTTGACCTGGGCTGTCATGGGTCAAAAAACTACGGTATTAACAACAAAATTCAAGTAAAAAGGGGGCGGAGAATAGTATGCAAATTATCCTACCATTAAACTTCGCCAGGTGCCGTATACATTCCAGAGTGTCATGATTGT
>JAVSBU010281582.1:0-11486 GCA_033118015.1 Loricariichthys derbyi | reverse complement strand
TAAGTCCAGCTCTTAAAGCTGATGAAGCTGCTGATGCTCTATAACTCTCCCTTTAACATTAAGATCTTCAGCTAGAAGTCTTACAATAAACACCGATAACAGAACTGTGGTTTAATGGACTTTGTGCCTCCCTCTCGTGTATTATTGCATAATGAAGTTTTCTGATGCACTCAGGTTCAGTACAGTGTTATAAATCAGCATCTCTATGTGTGTGGTACTGACATGTTTCCTGGAGGTCGAGGAGGTAAACTCGGGGGTAAAGGTGGAGTTAGGTCAGGTGCTGGCTGGCTGCTGGGATGAGACATAGGAGGTGGAGGTGGAGGTGGAGCGCCTTTCTTTAATTCAGGTGCTATAATAAGAGAGAGTTCATATGTACAGTGATGCTGTAATTCATATGTATGATAATAAATAACTTAATATATAAAGCTGTGAAACTACAACGTTTATTTATCTTAATGAGACACAACTCAAAGTTATCGCCCGTATTCTATGAGAAGAAATTACAAAACCTTATAAATTAAGCAAATCTAAATATGACACCATGCAACTGTGGTAGAATAGTGATTAAGGTACTGGACTATGGACTAGAAGGTCTAGGGTTCAAATCCCACCTCTGCCAAGTTGCCACTGTTGGGTCCCTGAGCAAGACCTTTAACCCACAATTACTTGGATTGTAAGTAAGACTGGATCTTACGTCTTAAGACGCTCTGGATGAGGGCATCTGCTAAAAATGTAAATGACACAAACAGCTAGCCTGTCACTTTTAAGATGTTAGCCAAACTTTAGGGGATATTTGGAAGCAGGATTTAACACACAGTCTAAAAACGAAAGCTTTCTCTAAACCCTGTTCCTGTTTTGAGCTTCCCAGTTTTCTGTACCAGTGACAGCTGATGATTTAACATCAGAACAAGGAAGTTTGAGGTTCGTGCAACAAAACAGGGCCCTTTAACACAAGTGTTTCACAAGGACACCAATCTGCACTTTTATCACCACTATTCTTTAAACCAGTGACTGGTGATCGGGTCATGGGGGTCAAATAAGCCTTCTGTCCAACTGCCAAAAACTTAAATGATAATATCATAATCATAACACCATATAGCACAAAACGTCTACATATTCCACATTTCTGCCTCAGTTTAGATCCAGATGCTTTAGTTTTCTTGAAATGTATTGCAAACAAATGTTAAAAAAAATCCTATGGCCAGTGCAGCTCTTAAAATTATTTTGTTGCATCCAGCACTAAATCTGTTGTAATCATCAAGATAACTGTGTATCTGCACTGTAATCTGTACTGTTCTGTTCTTATTGCACATTGAAAACGTGATGGTGAACAAATAAAACCTAAATTCTGCTGTGCTTCCATGTCACCAGTTTCTCAGATGGTCTTAGACGAGTGCAGGAGGCGGTCTGACTCTCCGGAGTATTGACAGCTGATTCCCATCTAATCAAAGACTAATCTAATCTAATTTAACTTAATTTTACTTTGATTGAATTGAAATAATTAAAAATGCATTATAGGTTGTCCACTTTGCAAAATATTAGATAAAAAGGGCCAGATAAGAAATAATTATAATAGCCAGTCACTGTTAATAAGTTCAAATGGTTGCTGCAACCAAAAGTGCTTGATGTGTTTAAGCTGATTTAATTAGTGCATCTCTTAAATGAACTTCAGATTACTTAAGCAGTCAATCTGAAGCTGTGACCTGCATAAATAGAATAAAAATAGTATTAATTGTTACTGTATTTTAATGCTAGACAACCCTAAATGCAGTAGCCCTAGATTTACACACCTAGTACCAAGTACCCACGGTCAAAATGCTAAATGCAAATACGCAAAATGAGCATTATGCATTATTCATCATAGACACCCAGAGGCTCACAGGCTTTAGCGGGTGTCTAGCCGCTCTTGTTGGGGGCTTTAAAGAACAATATTATTTATACACACTCCATTATTTGGGAGGAGTTTGGGTTAAATGAATGAACAGCATGATACTACAGTGAGATGTTTGATCTGGATATGGACATGCTGGCAAACATCTCACTGCCCCACTGTAATTAAATTAAAGAGGAAGCTGGACTTCCCATTTCACCTTGAAGCAATTGCCTGTGGTTTTGGAGGATGAAGTTGCTTCCCATTTCCTTTTGTGTAACATTCACTCTTCTGAGAAACTTTTTAAGCCCTGGATCAGAGCTAATATTACAAATACCTCTCATAGGTGTCTAATGCAAATGCCGTAATGCAAATATCTAATCGGCCAATCACATGTCAGCAAGTTGATGCATTTAGGCGTGAGCTTCAAATCTCGAGCATCAGAACAGGGAAGTTAGGTGATTTAATTGAGTTTAAACGTTGCATGGTTGTTGGTGCTTTCATTTCAGTGCTTTATATTCATACGTAGCACCACCTCTAGGGATTAGAGAGAATGGTTCAAAAAGGAGGAAATATCCAGTGAGGGTGGCTCTCTGAGTTAAAATGCCTTGTTGATGCCAGACGGGTTCGAGCTAATAGAAAGGTAACAGAAACTCAAATAACCCCTTGTTACAACCGAGATACCTCTCTGAATTTGTCAAACCTTGAAGCAGATGGGTTACATCAGCAGAATTTGGCATAAACAGCATGAAAGCCTGGATCCATCCTGCCTTGGATCAACGGTTCAGGCTGCTGTTTGTGTAAAGATGGGATTTTGTTGGCACACTTTGGGCCCCTTAATACCAACTGAGCATCATTTAGACACCACAGCCTACCTGAGTATTGTTGCACACCTTTTTTTTTACCATCTGCTCGTTTAATAAAGAGAGTCTTTTTTGCATTCATGCTTGTGCATAAATACACAACTAAAAATTGAATGTAAACTCTGGTAGATGGTGAGAAAGCGAGAACTTTAGAGGATGTTGCACTTGAGCGTGTGATGACACTCGCCTCGGGGTCTGAGGGCAAACAGGAAGTAGAGTTCAAAAATTGCTCTGTCCACAAGCGTAGCACTAAAGCTGTTTTTAGTTTTGCTTTGTCTTTATCTCGATATCAGTGTGAAATAAGCAAGGTCTTCCCAGCTCAGGTAGAAACGAGTTTCACTAAACACTCGTCCAATCTAACAATAATCAACTAAAATAATAAAAAAATAATACTTAATTAAATTGATTTTCAAGTAGCAAAGAAATAAGTCACATATATAACACCAAACAGTTTTTGTTTGATAGATGAACATTCTGGATTTCTGAAGTATACCTCAAACAAGTGAGAAAAAATTAAGGTACCTTTCTTACACCTTTTACACCAGTTTCCTGATTTCAGTCGGTTTTCTCAGTCTATGGATGCACGAATGGTTGCCAGGTCCTCATATTATATTAACCTGTCTTTTATTTGGGTTCTTTTTCATTGACTGTGGCTTTTCCTCAAGGGATCTGGCAACTCCGGAATTAAATACGATATGGAATTAAAGATATTGAAACGGCTATTGAACACTTTGTAGAGACTCTGAAACAGTTTATACTTGAGAGAATTAATACCTTGATTATTTATTATTAAAGCGTGATGTTTAAAAGTTGACAAAATCTGATTTTCTTCAGTTATCGTATTATTAAGTGCATGTAAACATATTCATTTGTTGAGTCTAGTTATTGTTTGTTTAAAATTCTTTCCTGTTGCTTCAACTTCTTTTGCCACAGGCTGTGTTGGATTTCCTTCCTGAAAGGGTTTTATAAGCTTTTCCACTGTTTTAAATAATAAGTCTCTTGTTAGGGTCATGTTTACTTTCAATGAGTGAAATCCAACAACTGCAGACTCACTTTATTTTAGACTCGTGGCAGTTTTTGAAATGTGAAGTACACAGCGATTCCATAATTATTTCCTCAACATTTTGGAGCTTTATAAACTTACAGAACTGTCTTATATTTATGCACAAGACTGTATGTGGTACTTAATTGGGTAGCTGGGTATCATTTTTGATTTTGAAGGGGAGAGATCTTACCAAGACCACCAAATGTCTTTGGGTGTAGCTCACATGTAACAGCTGTAATATAAAACACGGCCGGGTTTCTTAAATGATGCTCTTACCGTCTGATGGAGGTTCTGCTCCTCCCTTCTTAAACTTCTCGATGTTAACCCTGGGGGGTCTGTTGGGTTTGCTAGGTGGACTTCCGATGGCGTAAATGTTGGGTAAAGGGTTTTTTTTGGGTGCTGATGGATCAATCGGGTCAGCAACTTTTACATTGCAGCTGGGTTTTCTTGGGATAGTCAGTGCTGATTCTTTTGTAGTTGGTATTCTGGGATCTTCTTTACCAGCTTCTTCTGCTTTGTTGAAACGACTCTGGGCAGCACGGAAGCTGGATGGCTTTACAAGGGAACCTGAGATGGCGGTTGGGACCGGTTTTATGGGAGGTTCCTCCTCCTTGTTGTCTTCTTTCTGCTGCGTGACCATGGGCTGGTTGCTCTTCAGTTTGTAAGCTGGTGGGATTTTTGGAGCCACGTTTGCCACAGAATTTGTTGGTGCGTTTGTCGACGGGCCACTTTCATTTCTCTCTACTTTGGCATTTACGGGCTTCAAGTGGATGGGTGGTGGCTTTGTAAAGGGGATCTTGGCCTCTGTGCTGCCCGGTGATGGTTTCGGTAACAATGGCTTGACGAACGCCGGCCTTGCTGTCTCGCCGTCTTGGTTTGAATCTGGGGGTTTAGGTTTGAGGGGTTTAACAAAGGGAGGTTTGCCATCGTCTTTAGAGTTTGTGCTAGCGTTCTCAAATTTGCTCACGAGAGGATTCTTAGCAGGAACTTCACTTTTGGCATTCTTCAGGTAGCTGGGTTTAGGGAAGGTGTTGCTAGAGTTTGAGAGACTGGGCTCCAGTGCAGATTTTTTGAATCCACCCGTAGGTCCGGATAAAGTCGGATGGACGGCAGTTTTCTGAGGACCTGTGCTGTTTCCTTCCATAGATGTAGCTCCAGATTGAAAGCGAGCCAGGATTGCTTTCACATCTGATTTGCTGTCCTGGAAACGGAAACCAAAAACCAGTAAGAGGATCAGAAACTGAAACGACTTTGGGTCCTAAACCAAAAATAATTCTTCACAGACCTGTGGCTCAGGTAGTGGCTAAACATCTAACGTTCTCATTAGTCAGCTTTGAGTGTTAGTTGTTGTAAACATGTTCTCATGCTTAGCATTCAACATGAACACAGCCAATTGTGCCAGTATGATGCCCAACACTCTCACTTTTAACCAGTACCAGGAACTACTGCGCAAAAAGGGCCTTATATTAACCACATCCAGAATTCTTGTCCACTTCTTTTGGCTCTGAGATGGACCATCACACAGTGGAAAAGTGTATCAGTATTCCAGAAACTGAAATTGTTTTTTCAAATTTGCAGTTTCCATATTGACCCAAACTCTTTCTAATTTAGGGTCCTCTCAAATACAAGCGCAAATCAGGACCAAAACCTCTTTAGACTCTTTTACACAAACAAAATCTTATGAAAGGTTTGATATATTAGGTTTTCTAAGGGAGAGAACTTTCCATCTAAACATCTGCTGGCATGTAAGAAAAGTTCTTGTGCCTTAGCCTTACAGCTAAGGTACTTATGGACCAGAACGTTCAGGGTTCAAATCCCACCTCTGCCACTGTTTGGTCCTTGAGCAAGGTCCTAATTCTCAATTCCTTGGATTTTAAGATTGTACAGTTTGTGGTTGGTGGGCTTGTAAACAGCTCTTTGGACCTTCATAAAACATTCAAATGATCCTTCACATTTTTGCTTGACCACTATGGAAAAATTATTCTGATGGGCACATTAAAGGGAACATCAGCCATTTTTGAGTAAGCTTAATGTTTTTTAGAAGAAGGTTTCTACTGTTTGCAGAACCTGGTCCAGCCAAAGAGATCCTTTGTAATGATAATACCTATGAATGATTATATTCACTTTAGAGTTGCACAAAAAGGCCTTGCTTAGACACTGAGATGTGTTTGCTGCTAGAGCTAAATTAAGCGTTTATATCAGCTATATATTTAAATGTCTGCAGTAGAGCTAACACATGGACTTCTTTTGACCCGCTGATCTTCATCTTCACCATTTTTGTTGTTGAAATTTTCAGAGCTATTTTCCTAAACAATTGTCCATCTTTCTTACAGTAATTAAGGAGTAACGTTTCTCTTTGTTAGTACAGCTTTACTTCGCAATATTATTGGTTATTAAAAAGGATACTAATATATAGCATTTCTGATTATTGCACATGTTCATTTTGCAGCTATTCTGTTTGTTAACACAAAATTATGATCTTGGTTTAATAAAAATAAATTTTGCATGGACAAACCATTTATGTATTAGTTTTTAAGCGACTTAGACAAGATTATGTGAATTTCAGTAGGTACACGTAAACTTTTAACAGGTACTGTATGTACAGATAAAAGTAAATATAATAGAATAAATATTTTAGGAAATAACTAAATCACTGACTCCTCTTCTCCCCTTTTTAGGGCTGAGTTACAATTGCAAAATAAATAAATATGCAAACAAATAAAATAACGAATAGAATATTGATCACATTTTATAAAATTTTATACACCAATATATAATACATTATAAATATTTTATATTATATTTAATTATATAATATTATTATTAGTATTATTTATTTTTATTAATATTATTATATTTTTTATTTTATAGCCAAAAGAAAAAGAAGATATAAATAAATACTACTTCTTATATCCTAAGATATATTTAATTTAATGATTTTTGGACATAAAATCAAAGTCAGATGATAGCTGTGAGAATTAAATTAATATAATTAATGAGTTTTATAGTAATAATTAAATAAATAATAATAAATGATATCATAAATATTATAAATTATATAAATATACAATCTCACAGAGAACTAATACAACATATATTAAACAAATATCATTTTTATATGATTTTTCATTGTGATTTATCTGCCTCTTTACTGATTAGAGTATGAAATAATTCATATTCTACCAAAAAGATCAAAATGGATTAAGGAGGCATTAGGTGGAACAATCACCCTATTAACCTTAATCTTATTTGAATGATGATTTTGGGATACTGGACCGCGGTTCTGATAGTTATTTATGTTCTATTCTTTTGATAAAACTGAAAAATTATGAAATTTTTAGTAAATCTCTTCATCTCTGTTGTTTGTTACAATGTGATGAAATAGAATTACTTTTAAGGCACAGTTCCAATCTAAATGAAATTCAACCATTAGGACATTTCTGGAAGCTACAGGTACAGAATGAACGAGAATGGATTTTACCTGCTGGTTCTGTGTGTTCAGCTCCTGTATGAGCAGCGGCTCACGGTCCTAACCCAGATCGTAAAGGAACTGAGTACATTAAGCACCCGTAACTATAATAGTAGGAAGTTAGCTTACATGTAGAGCAAAAGCAGTCATTGTCTTAATGCCGAGCCCTGAATTAACAAGTCTAAATGTTAACAGAGGTGTGAGTTTAAAAGAAGAGGGAGGTGTTATCTTATTATAATAACTGTACTGTTTGCCAAAGTCTGTACTCATTTTGTCGTTATGTCAGGAAGCTATTGCACAAACTGCAACCTGCAATCCAAAGAGGGTGGAGAAATGCATTTGGGGGCAGCTCCAGTAGCTTAGCTCCCTTTCACTTTGGCCTCCAATGCTCAGGACCCCACATGACCAGCACAGATCAGGAATTGGTACGATGGGAATTAGCACTGGTGTGATAGCGCACACGGAGGAGTGCTGCTGGAGTTTGTGTCACATCTGGACTGGGAATAATTCACCACTGAAAAGCATCTGTCCAGTGGCATCCTGTGAGTGTGAGAGAATTTTTAAGGAAGCTTGATCATTCTCATATATTTTCTTCCTGACTCTCTTCGCAGTAGGTCGATTAGTTGCTCTAACTAGCCTGAATAAAATCCACATCCTTAATAATCAGAGAAGAAAATCCTTCTGCTGGCAAGATTATGTGACCCTAAGAGAGAAACTTCAATCAAGCAGCCACAGAAAAGGACTAAACCTTGAAGCATCTGGACTACCTGGTGCAATGAGACTGAATGCAGCCAGGGGTCTTCATTACTGCTGGTTCGTATCGGGTGTTCAGTTGCTCTCAGTGCTGGAGAGACCAGTAGTTTTCTATTAAAGCAAAAAGTTATTGTTCCTTTTTTTACATTTCAGCCCTCCTATCACGTTGGGGGTCACAGGCGCACCAGTCCATTACAGGTCCAGCAGGCGTCAGTGTTGCAGTGCTGCACGGTGATTCCCTGGCCAATCATAGTGAAGTGACGAGAATGCAGAAACTGTGAGAAACAAGCATGTTTATCTCTGGTGGCTGTGTTTAATATATGCAATTCTTGGTTCTTCACTAGTTTCTCTGGTGGCCGTGTTGCAAAGATGCAGTTCTAGTTTCTTAGCTCGGTGTGCATGGCAGGGTTGCAATGACAAAGCCACTGCTCTCCAAAAAGAACATTGCTGCTTCTCTGCAGTTTGCTAAAGGTCACAAAACCAAGTCAGAAGGTTATTGGAAGAATGTTTTGTGGATGAATGAGACCAAAATATAACTTTTTGATTTAAAAGAACAGTGTTATGTTTGGAGACTGATCAACAGATACCACAAACGTTTAGTTACAGTTATTACTGTACAGGGGGGCACACCAGATACTGAAAGATAAGGTTCACTTACTTTTACCACTCACTAATATGGAATATTGGATCATTTTCCTCAATAAATAAATGACCAAGTATAATATTTTGGTCTAAATTGTTTCTCTTCATCTACTTTTAGGACTTGTGTGAAAATCTGATGATGTTTTAGATCACATTTATGCAAAAACATAGAAAATTCTAAAGGGTTCACAAACTTTCAAGCACCACTGTACAACTGTTAATGTATTTAGTATGGTTGTTTATGAGTTTAGTAGGTTAATAACCTTAATAATAAAGTTGATAACTTATGATTTCAGAGCTTAATGAAATTGTTAACTATTTATTTCATTTTGTAAAATCATATTAAGCTGTGGAGATTTGTAAAATCAAACATCTACTTAATGACGGTGCATCTTTATTCCTGTGTGTCCTCTCTTAACAGTTTTATCGCACCGAGCAGAACCGGTATATCTTGTCCTGCTGAATTAAAAATGCAAATCATATTCTGGAGTTTTAAACCCAGGTGGTGAAGCACCGTTCAGTTCCTTCCTGGCAGATGACCAGAATGTCCCTTTGTCTCTTTGTTGTGCCCAGGTGGACGAACACAACCTGAATAAAGTTCTCTGTTAATACTGGGACAGACCTAGCAAACAACAGGAAGTGGAGATAAGCAGAGCGTGGGGATTCACACTCTGACTAGACTGAGATGTACAAACTGTGTTGCTCCAGCTGGGGGGAGAAAAGGAGAAGTTTGGTGTTTGATGCAGGAACAGCCTTAGCCAATGCTGATTGCATTATCACTCTCGCCATAGCAGAACAACTTATGTCCCACCTGTACTGAAGCAGAACAGATCAGGTGAGCCCCTGTTTGTAAGCTCCCTGCATTGTTCAACCAGCCACGCTGACCTACTTCAACTCAACTTGTACTTATTGGTGTTAGCCGCAAGCATGAACAGAGAGAATCCTCACCATGATGGCTGCTTCTGTGGTTTCTCTGAATGACCTGGCTGTTTATTATTTGAGCTGTAGCCCCATACAAACACTCGAGCATGTATTGTTTCATTTTGTACTAGTTACATAACCTCCATGTACCATGATCCAACAAAAACCAACAGGGACTTCGTCTAATTATATGTCTAATAATGGGTACTGGATTGTGGACCAGAAGGTCCAGGGTTCCAATCCCACCTCTGCCAAGCTTGGGTCCTTAAACAAGGCCCTTAATCTACACTTGCTTGGATTTTAAGCCTCTCTGGATGAGGGCATCTGCTAAATGATTAAATGTAATTGCTTAATTAAGTGGCCAACAGAAGCAGCTTGGCAGTGCCCAGCCTCAAACCCTGTACCTTGTTGTCCCTACACCTTGTCCCCGCAGTCCCATGCTGCCATTACACAGCTATATGCCAGCTATTTTTGTAAGGCGTAAACATTATTAACTGTTACGTTTTCACATACATGCGTTTTGGTTTGTTCTTTTCAGCGATTCTTTCATTTGTTCATCCATTTTCGGAGTTGCAGGAACCAACCCTGGACAAGGTTAGACAGGTCCCTGCAGAGGGACTGAAAACTTTTACACTGTTGCCTATGTCTCCTGTACCTGCTTCATCTTTATCTACTGCAAAATAACTCTCGGCTGTGGGTGAGTGTGAATAAATGTGTGGGCGATGCCCTGTGGTGAGTTGGCACTCTGTTCGTGGTGTTTCCCCTCTAGATACTGAGTGTTTTCGGCTAAGTTCCAGGCCAGCGTAACCCTAATTGTTGTTGTTATTGTCATTGTTGTGTCTTATTGGTAATGCTGAGAATGTTATGATATAAGAGATAAATTGCAAATCAGGCAGGTTACCCAATTATTAAAATTTATTATAAAATTATAAAATTATAAAATTTACAAAGTCAGATCAGACGTGAGTATAATTAGTTTATGATTGATAAACTCCATTGCATACCAAAATATTATACTTCAGATTCTATTAAAACCAGGATTAATTACAGAAAAGCTACAATGTTTCTTTGTAAATGGAATGTCTTTAGAACTAAGCTTATGGTCACGTTGTACATTTCATGGAATGTAAAGTGAGGATTCTGCAATAAGACAGAATCAAAGGGGACAGACTGATCATTAAATAACAAAATATACTACGCAAGCAGCAAACTACTGTCTTACAATGACTATTGTGTTGACTTTTACAATTTTAGACAAAAAAGCAGACTCTTTATGGAGCCACATATGATTCCCCTTATGATATTTTTATGGAAGCTTAACACTCCTAAATGACCAAGATACAATATCTAACATTCCAGGGAGGATGGAGTCACCCACGCCACCTGGGTCCTCTCGAGGTTTCTTCCGACAATTGGCTTAAACAATTGGGAGTTTTTTCTCACCTCTGTTGCGCAATAATACATTAACTCTAATGTTTTTATCTAAACATTTAGAGGAAATTGTAACGTATTAATCCTAAGCTTTTAATGTGTTTCCCCTTTGACACACTTTAACACAGGCCTGAACTCAGCAAGGTCAAACTGACCCACTGTTAATCTAAGTTTGCATCGTCCAAGGTTGAGTAAACTGAGGTTTTATTGTTTATGAACGTTGTCTGTACATTAATAACAAAGATTTCTCTGCATACTGATGAACAGATTAACTGTTTATCTCAAACTATATTAACGTCTTTGAAGAGTTAATAAACTAGAAGAGGCTTTCTGATCCAACTTGTGTGGTGAAAGATTTGTCTTCTCCTGGTGCACCAGCCTCCTTCACATTAAGGGCATCAACTAAATGTCCTTTCCACGAGGAGGGAAACAAGTGAGGAGACAAGAAGAGAGGAAGAAAGTCAAGAGTGTAGGACTGAGGGTGGAAACTGC